>PVLC010002122.1:101928-122286 GCA_004027655.1 Graphiurus murinus | reverse complement strand
GCTAAGAATATAGCATTGGCAACATTAATAAAGACCATTTTGTATTTCCATCATACCAGTATGTCAATGTGCCAAAATACACATTACAAAATTTAAACATGAAAACTTTATGCTTTAAAGCTTTACAATCCTAACCAGAAGAGTAAACACTAGTCAACATCTCTTGCCCCCAAAATATGGTAGAATCTTTGTGGGAAGCTAATAGAGACTTCAATGTATCTTTGTGAACTTGATCCTCCCTTTTGCAAAACCTTTCAGGGTTATGAAGCCTTCTATATTTTTGAAAAACACAAGAGCAAAAGTGTGACAAGGTCTGTTCCCATGGTATTATTCTAAGAGTCACTATAAAGGAGCTGTAGGGAACTACCAAGTTTGCTCATCAAGACTTAGAAGTTGTGTTAGTTGCCTGTTGCTGTGTAACAAAGAAATCCACAGTTTAGTGGCTTAAAAAAACACACATGTATTACCCCACAGTTTCTGTGGTTTTGGAATGGGGGGGGGGGCAGAGCTCAGCAGGGTGCCCTGCTTCAGAGCCTCTTAAAGGCTGCTCTCCAGATGTCAGCGTGACATCAAGGTTCACCTGGGGCTGCAGTGTAGCTCAGTGACAGAGCACCTGCCTAGCATCCATGAGGTCCTGAATTCCATCTCAAGTACCACAAAAAAAAAAAAAAAAAAAGGAAAAGTTCAAGTGAGGCGGGATCTTCTTCCAGCTCATTCCTTCATAGGGTTAAGTTCCCACAAACCATTGAATGAGTCTCATTTCCATGTTGGCCATTGATCATCACCTTCATTCAGTTCCTTGCCATATAGGGCTCTCTATCATGGAAACTGGGCTCATCAAAGGGGGCAGGAGGGGAAACAAGAGGGGGAGGCTGTGCTAGCAAGACAGAAGTCATAGTCTTTTATGACCTAACCATGGAAGTGACATCCAATAACTTTAACCATATTTTTTTTTTCATTAGAAACAAGTCACTAGGTCCAGCCCACATTGAAGGGGAGGGTATTACACAAACTGGTGAATGCTAGGAAATGGGAACATTGATGGGCATCTCAGAAGTCTTCCAACCACAGCAATGATTGCTTAGTGGATAAAGGGAGCAAAGAAAACCAGAAAAGTAGACAGAGTTCTAGGAGACATGATAGGAGAGGAGTTCTTTGCTAAAAGACTCACAGTAAATCAGGGATGTGTACACTATTGGCAAATACAGTTGAATCTAGGAGTATTAGCTCCCTTGGGAAAAAAATATGTGAAGCCTTTGGTCAAATTCGTATGTATTATAAAGAAAACTAGATATTACTAGTGGTGATGGCAAAACCCAAGACAAAGGCAATAATGAATGGCAAAAAACACAGTGTCAAGAAAGAGCGGGACAATATTCCAAAGCTAATATTTAAAAGAATTTTTTAAAAGAACACAGCTGGGTGCAGAGGTACATACATGTAATCCCAGTACTTGGGAGGCTAAAATAGGCAGATTCCAAGTTCCAGGCCAACTTCAGCAACTTAGCAAGACCTTGTCTCAAAATAAAAATTTTTAAAAAGTGGCTGGAGATGTAGTTCAGTGAAAGAGTGCTCCTGGGTTCTAGTAAAACACATACACACACACACACACACACACACACACACACACACACCACACACACACACCAAATTCTTACTCACTCAAAATGTTGTATATTGACCTTGGCAAGGTGAAATTAATGACATTTCAAGGACCCAGACTCTGCATTTATCACATCTGGACATGTCAATTTATTTGTCATTTGTTGAGCTTAAATTTTGAGTTTGTTTCGTCAAGATCATGGACGTGGTGAAATTTCAATATTTTCTATTACTTTCCATCTACCTTTCACTTTGATAAGACAGTTAGTTCAAGTTGGGTGCATATTGGGGGATCATGAAACAAAATATATAAAATATAGCTCACTGATCCCATACAGAGGGGCTCACACTCATGGTATTATTTTTATTAGCTAGCTATTCTAACAGCAGTTCTAACATTGCTGAGTATATGCATGCATGGGCTACATACATGTTTTTAGGAAAACAAAAATGAACAGATACATAGCTGATAAATTGTCTTAACAGGTTTTGCTTCATTTGAGTGCAAAAAGTTACTAATTAATGCAAGTGTGGCAATCATTTTTATGACATTCCCCAAAGATGGCACTTTAAGGGTTATGCCATATGCTGATTGACAGCAGCCATAATTCCATACAATGAGACAGTATCATATTGTTTGAAGTGAGGTGATATTCATCTCTTGGAACTGATCAAACATACCATTGCATCAAACAGTATTACAATATAATCACGTTGTATGTGGGGACTGCCAAGGTTGATCATCTTGTTGTACTCTTTTCCCTTGGACTACTCTAATAGCCGTTGTAACACATCACGACACAACCACATTTTTTTAAAGAACTGTAGAATTTAAGACAGAGAAAAAAAATCCGCATAAAACTGTGGTTTGGTTATTCTGTATGAGTGTACATTTTCAGACTGCTTTAGAATTATAAATTTGCTCCCACTAAGATCTCCCTAAGTATACAAATAAAAACCTAGAAAGGCCAAGATTAAAAGAGAAGAATACAAACAGGGCAGAAAATAATTCAGATGCCCTTTATTTTTCTTCAGTAAACAAGCAAACTTGGAAGTCTTGTCCTTTTTTTTTACACAGTTTTCAGTTTCTGAGACTCCCAAGGATACTTAAAAAAAAATACTGTTTCACAAAGCCACTTACTTATCTGCTAACCTTAGGGCTATTTCAGCTGCAGATGGAAATGATCAAAGAACCTACTCTTCTCCCACTCTGAGCAGCTGCTGATCATGGAAACAAGGTGAGGATAGGCAGAAGTACATGAGGATATTTTGACTATCTCCAGGTGGCTTCTTCAGGTGAAGTTCTAGAATATGGTAGTTTTAAAATTGATATCCTTTTATTATTAACTCACTCTCCATCCATCTATTACCTTACAAAAAGAGCCATTGGTATATTTTTGAGACTATACCCAGAGTAGCTTACAACACAACAACGGGATAGTACAGGAGCCATCAGAAATCTATTCATTCTGACATTCACTGAGAGATGTGTTGCTCATTCTGGTAACCCAGTGTCAATTCATGCAAGTCTCGAGATGGCACCATCCTATCGGCACTCACTCATTAGTCTAAACTTACCTTAACCTTAACCTTATTATGCCCAATATAAGGATTCGTTAGCTAAATATCACTAAACTTTTTAGTTTGTAGAAACCATGCAGCTCCTTCAGAGAGTCATGCAGATTTCAGGGTCACAGAGGCTCTCCCTGACTGCTCATGTAAATACTATACACAGTTCTCTCCTTCCCTCTGTTCCTGGGTTGTAAAGGGTACGAGAGAATCTGTGAAGCTAGAGCCTCCTTGGCTTCCTCCAAGATACAAGACCACTGTTTCAGTCTGCATTCTCACTGATATAATCCAAAACACCTGATGACACAGCTTAGAAGTAGGAGATTTATTTGCTCACAGATCTGGAGATCTCAAGAATTCAGCCAATTTTAGGCCAGGAGAAGTTTGTAGAGCTCAGGGCATAGTGTGGGGAAGCAGAGAGACAGAGAGTGCAAGGTCTCTGCTCTCACATCATGGAGGTTGGAAACAAGAGGGAAAGCAAGGTGAGGAAGGACCATCTATAATCCTCAAGGCCACACCCCCAGGGATCCCTTCTCAGCAACCAAGCCCCACCTCCAACATGGTAGCCTTGTCTCCATGAGGTCTAGGGGTCATTCTCAATCAAAACCATAGCAACCACAAAGCTTTCTGCTCTCACATTTTCCTGCCCTATGGTCTCTTCTCCCAGTCGGGTGCAGAGCAGAGAGTCAGAGCAAAATGTACCTTCATAGAAACAATATCAACATCATAGAAGTTCTGTTCTTTCCTTCTCACCATTTACCCCATTCTTTCCTTCTTCAGTCTATGGGGTCTTAATATGGTGTGGGGAACACTAGCTTTTCATCTATTTGTCCCAGATCCCTTCCCAGTTCATGGTATTGTCATGTTCTGAGATCTTTAGAACCTTCCTGTTTGATATATAAGTAACCAGGGTTTTGAAATTCAAAAATCTAAGAATTAACTCTTTTCCTCTTTTTTAAATTTTTTTTATTTTCGGAACATCCATTGCTTAAGCAAGAGAGAAAGCTCTAGCTACTGCCCTAAGGGAGTAAAGGTCACAATTTGTTCTCTCTCTTGCTTATTTTTCTTCAATCTCATTAATTTTATTATGTGTCCTTTTAATTTCCTCTTATATCTATCTTTTAGAGTCTAGTTAGTGGCATTTCCCTCTTAGCTTATTGACTTATTAACTCACTAATTTTCATCTTCTTATTATTAATTATAAGTGAAAGCTATACTTTATTTCTAAGTACTACATGAGCTACATTGCACATTTTTAATTTTGCTATTTCTGTTTTCTCTAAATTTTGCAATGATCAAAATGTAACAAAAATCTGGCCATATAATATAATTTATTTTTCCTAAACACTTGTCAATTGTATGCTTTGTTAGTTCTAAACACTTATATATGTATTTTCTCCATATAATATTATCTTTCTCCCTGACTGTGATACATCCAATAAAATCAGGAAAAGATCTTGGATATACTCTTGCTTTTTAGTCCTCATTCCAGTTTCATCAATAAATGCGTGTGTGTGTGTGTGTGTGTGTGTGTGTGTGTGTGTGCAGTATATGTGTGTTACTAGAGATTGAACCCAGGGGTATTCTACCACTGAACTAAACTATTTTGAAACAGGGTCTCACTAGATTGACGAGAATCTCACTACTTGCTGAGGCTATCCTCGAATCTGTAATCCTTATGTCTCAGCCTCCCAAGTACTGGGATTACAAGCGTATGCCACCACACTTGGCTTGAAGAATGTTTCAGTTAAAATTTTCTGCAAATTTATGTGAATTTTAGTGTCTCATTCTTTACCTGGAAGGAAATATTCATATTTGACCTAATTCTTGAATAATATGGGTATAGGACATAAATTATATGTGGATAAAAATTATTGATTGACAATATTCTCTCAGTAACTTGCAGATTTTAATTTTATTTTGTCCCCTATATTGCTTTTAAGAAGTCTGTTGTCAACCTCATTATCATTCCTTTATATTTAATCTGTTTTGATCAGTAATTTTTCTCCATTGCCTGTATTGAGTTGATATGAAATAAGTTTCTAAAAAACGATTTTGCTCATTTTCTTTGTTTATATGTTCGTGTATGTATTCATAAAAATTATATGTACTTATTCTATATATAGACATATATATATAGTCTGTATGTATCACACGAAATACAAGTCTTTATACTCTCAGATTTATTTTCCAATTCATAAATTCCCTCCACACTGTATTAACATACTTTTAAAACCATTGATTATATTTAGCTTTCAGGGATCTATTTCATATCTCTTGTTCTAATTGATTCCACATCTATCTGCATCTCATTTTCGATGGTTTTTATTTCTCTTTTTTAGGTTTAATCATTTTAAACCTATGTATCTTATATTCTCGCTCTGATCATTCTATTATCTGAAATTCCTTGGGGTACAATTTTGCTGTTTTTATTCTTTCCTAAATCTCCCTAGGTGGATTGTTTCCTTGTGTGTTTTGTAGTTTTGAATGGTGAGCTCACCTTTAATTGGCTTCATCTGGAAACATCATGTGTGGCCTGGGGTATGCTTTTATCACACCAGATTTGTTCTCAGTTTGCTTCTGCTGGGAATATGTTGACATCTGAACATGGAATTTTTAGGGCCACGCAGTTTGAACACCACGCTTGCATGAGGCACATGTCAATGATTACAAAGTCCTTGGGGAGGCCTTTTTGCCACCAGGTCTAGATAGATGAGCTTCCATTTCTGCCTTTGTGCTGATGTGCAGATTATTTCTATACTAACACAACACTGAAGGTATAGCTCTCAAATGGTCCTGGATTTATTATGAGGTTCTATCTCAATCCCTCACCTCCCTCCAGAATTTCTAAGACCTTGTTTTCTGTATCTCCATGAGTATGAAAATGAAAATATCTATAATCCTGAGACCATAGCCATCACCCTAGCCCTTTCTCCCTCTGTGTTAACTCATGAGCTAACCACTCAGCTTACTGGTCTCTTTTCTTTGTTATAAGGATACAGCCAGTCTCCTATCCTTATAACAATACCCTTCCCCACACAGATGCTGTCTTCTCCCTTTTTGGATTCTGATTCCCCATGCCATGTCAAACACCTGTGTAAATATGTTCATACCCTATTCAGATTGATTCTTCATGCTAGACATTCTTCAGTTATGTTCTCCTCTTCCTCTCTAAATCCTGATACCCTTGGTGAACCATGGTGATTTCTCTTACTTTTTTCCCAAATTAAACTATTGAGAATATTTATTTTACTGTTTCCAGTATTTCTAGTGTATGCATTATACTAGAAATTTCACAGTATCTATACCATAATAATCCTCTAACTGCAAGTTTCTTCTTGAGTGTCTTATAGAAATCCTGAAGTCAGCTTGCCTAAACCATGTTGATTGAGCCTTTGCCCAAATCTGCACCATCCCCACATTCCCTCTTAAGTTTCACAAACCAGAGAGTCCTCCTAACTGCCTCTTCATCTTCCTTGTCCAACCACTAATCAAGCCCTGTTGATTATTGAATATATACATTGAATCTTATCTGTCTCAATTCTCCACTGCCTGTACTTTAGTCTAACACACCATCATTTTCCCCTGCACTACTGTGACATTCTCTTAATTCTTCACCTCTCCAATGCACTATTTTCACTGCAGCCAGAGGAATCTTTCTAAAATCGAAATCTGATAAATCCACTTCGTTACTTAAAATCATCAATGACTAGCCGGGCGTGGTGGCGCATGCTTGTAATCCCAGCATTCGGGAGGCTAAGACCGGAGGATCCGGGTTCACGGCCAGCCTCAGCTACCTAGTGAGGCACTCCGCAACTTAGCGAGACTCGGTTTCAAAATAAAGAATAAAAAAAATAGGGCTAGGGGTATATCTCGGAGGTAGAATGCCCCTGAGTTCAATCCCCAGTACGGCAAAAAAAAAAAAAAAAAAATCATCAATGACTTTTCATTGTATCTTAGATTAAATAAAAATATTGAAAAATCCTTTATATGATCCATTTCATATAATTTATTTTTCCATCAATCACTAATCCAACAAAAATATACTGAAAGCTACTACATATGGAGACTGTACTTGGAGTTTGGGCATACTGTGTGTATTAGTTAGCTAGGGCTGTCATAACAACATGCAACAGACTGGGTGACTTAGACAACAGAAATCTGTTTACTCTCAGTTATGGAGGCTAGAAGTCTGAGAGCAAGGTGTTGCCAGGGGTACTCTCTGCTGAGGGATTTCTCCTGGCCATTTCAATAGCTGTTACCTTCATGTGTCTTTCCCTGTGTGTGTTTGTGTCCTTGTTTCCTCTTTATTATTATTACTATTATTTTATTTTTATACTTTTATTGGCACATTGTAGCCTCACATCATAGTGATAGTGGCATACATGCACACAACACTGGGTAAGCTTTCCCCCGGCTCCCTCATATTGGATTAGGATCCACCCACTTGACCTCATTTTACCTCTTGAAAGGCCCTGTCTCCAAACAGTCACATTCCAAAGTTACTGGGGTCATGGCTTCAACATGTGAATCTTGGGAGACATACGATTTGGCCCATCACACTGTGATAAACCCAACCCCTCTTCTTTTGGCACTTGCCTGTTTCCGCTCTGCTGTCCAGATCTTTCTCTGCACCCCGTGAGCCCCCTCTCCCTTCAACAGTTTTGCAAATACTGTTGCCTTCACATGGAATGTGTCCCCCCCACCCCAAACTTTGCTAAGCCAAAGGCTGGATATCAGCTTCAATGTCATTTCCTCAGAGAAGCATTTCCTGACTCTCAGATTAGGTTAGGACTCCGTGTTTGGAACTTTCTACATCCTTTTGTACCACTTCCCATAATTCTAATTAAATGATAAACTGTGTAATTACTGAAATTCCTCAATCCTACAATGTTGTGAGTTGTTAAATGCACCATCAATTACAGAACCTTTGTAGGGAGAGGACACACATTATTCTATTAATCAGCTAGTGCTATAAAAATGTTACATTAAAAACCACCCCAAAGTTTGATAGCTTAAGACAAGAAGAATTTATTTCTCTCTTATAGGTCCGGGATTTGCTACAACTCATTTATACAAGGTTCAACTGAAAACTCCATCTCCGGTCTCCAGGCTCAAGTTGTGTCCAGGTCTGCTTCACATATCTCCAAATTTTCCATGAAATAGAGGAGATTCAAGCCATGGTATTCTCATGAGGGTGACAAAAGTTCAAGAAGAGTGAACATACAATATCCATGAAGGTGTAATCTTGTATTGGGCACACTGTCACTTCTGCCTAATTCTGTTGGTCAGTTGACATTGTAAGTTTGTGGCCAAGCTCAACCTCAATGGTTGAGGAAAGTGCTTTGTTTTCTGTATCAGGAGGCTCTACCAAGTTGCACAGAGAAGACCATAAATGTATAATGTATATTTCAATAATAGAGAGAAATTGGGAGCAACAATTCAATCTACCATGACTATAGTAAAGAGTGTATACACAAAATTTCATTTTGTTTACTTATAATAGATTATCTAAATATGTTTATCTATAAAAGAATATAACCACATTATGAGCAAATCCTCTTAGACTTGAAAGTGTTTTCTGAGTCATTTTTATCACCAACAGTTATGTACATTAATAACTAGTACTTTATATAATCAGAGCTCATGAACTTGACCTCTTTAACAACTTCAGGACCAATTGTGTAATTTTTAGGCATACCAAACAATAACAACAACAACAACAAAACAGGGTTCTATTTGCAGTCCCAATCTTTTTAAACTAAGAAATTTTCTCCCCTATAACTATCACTGGAAATTATCAATTTCCATAGAAATTGACAAGCAATTTTCAACAGATACTCAATATCTGAATTGTAGTCCACAGTGCATGAAGTGGTTGGATCAACCTCTCCAGCTTGGAAATCCTATAATCTGTTTCTAATGTCTTTAATTGTACTGTCTGGAATGTGACAGAAAATTCTTTTGAGTGTATCTCAATAATAAAAGGAAACACAGGTTTATCTTCTAGTGGGTATTTTGTCTTCTTAGAGGGTCTGGAAAGGACTTGTGTGTTTCTAGATGACATGTAAGTATAAGTCAATTATTTCTCCAGTAAAGAATATTTGTTTTACATGCTGTTACTGTAATTGTAGCTCTAGTCCTGTGTTTTTTTTCTTCTTCTTCTGCATATCCAATAACTTTCATTTCAAAGCTACCTTGGAGAATAATCCTTTGGAAGACATTTGAAAAGACAATTAGAGATCTAAATTTAAGTTAAAATTCAACTCCATATGGTGACAGTAATGTAAGTAACTCAACTAAGAAGAAACTTGTTTAACAAGAGATGCAATGTCAACTATATTACTACTTATTTTTCTGCCTAACAGCTGGAAATTTTTTAAAACACTAATGGAAGGAGCCATTCAATGACCCTTTGGTCATCTGAAATGATGTCTTCCTTAGTTCCTCTCTTTCCCCTGCAAGTAGGGTGAATGAGCATCCTTTTGCAAGGGGCTGATATGGATGCTCAATATGAGAGCTTCCCTCTTCTGAACTTATAAAGATCCTATGAGATATAAAAGAGTAATCTTTCTGACCACAATGAGGTAGCCTTCTAGAGAAAGAAATCAACACAGAAGAGAGGAGAGGAGAGGAGAGGAGAGGAGAGGAGAGGAGAGGAGGAGAGAAATAGTGCATGAGCACTAAGACCCCATAATGCCCAAGTTCATGTCCTAGGACTTTTCCTTGGCAAATTAATTCCTGATTAGTGATTTAATTTCTGTCACTTAGAATCAAATAGAGCTATGGATACTACAAAGTTATAACCACATGCACAACCTGTGGTTAAGAATACACACATACCCATGTAGCAACCAAAAATAATTTCAAAATAACAAGTTCTTCATTTGTTTTCTTGAACATGGTGATAGGCACAGAGTTCATGAGTATTCTTCCTCCCCCACCTCCCCCATCCCTGTGGTTCACACATAGCAGCTGCTTCTGCTCCTTTATATCTGTACTCAGATTCCATCCTCACATTAAGATAACCTCGTACCCCCAAATTAACCTTTTGAGCTTCTGTTCATTCTCTCTCTCTCTCTCTCTCTCTCTCTCTCTCTCTCTCTCTCTCTCTCTCTCTCTCTCTCTCTCATTTTATTCCTAAAATAAAAGAACTTATCTGTCAATACAAGACTCACCTCACCTCAGAAAACAAATAATGGAGAATACCAAACAGATAAAATGGGGAAAGGAAAAAGGCCGGGCACAGTTCTCATTAGTGTCCCATTGCAAGAATGTGCCTTGGTTTGAGGTTATACAAATGTTATTTAACATTTCCATGTATAACCTTCCATGTATATGGAAAGCATTGGATTAATGTTAATAACAATACATTTAACAACAATTTTTGAAGAAACTGATGATTAATGAGTTACTGCATGAATCAAAATAGAATGCATGGACAAATGTAAATGTAAGACATTCAGCATATTTTGGAAATTATTATTGGGAATTTTTAATATTTTTCATACTGAGGTTTTAACCCAGGTGCATTTTACCTCTGCGCTACACCCCCAGCCCTATTTTATTTTTATTTTGAAACAAGGTCTCACTAGATTGCTGAGGTTGGCCTTACACCTATAATTCTCTTGTCTCAGCTTTTCAAGTACCATAATTATAGGCACGTCTGCAATTGGGAAATTTTAAGTCACAGTCAATAAATATTTGAAACATAGAAGAGTAAACAATGCATTTCTAAGACTCAAGACATTTCTTCACATACATTTTTTAAAAAAATAATTATAATGGTAAGAAAAAGATACAGGCATACTCCTCACCCTTGTAATTCCAATACTTGGGAGACTGAGACAGGAGGATTGCAGCTTAGCCGGCAACCTCAGTAACTTAGTGAGGCCATCTGCAATTTAGTGAGACCCTGTTTCAAAATAAAAGAATAAAATAGGAATGGAGGTATAGCTCAGAGGTAGAATGCCCCTGGGTTCCATCCTCAGTACAAAAAAATAAACAAACAAACAAAAACCACAAAAAACAAAAAGCAAACAAATAAAACCCCCAGAGATTTGAAGAAAAGAGGAAATTACTATACCTATTTATCAAAGCTATCTATCTGGGTGCGATGGTGCACCCCTGTAATCCCAGTAACTCAGGAAGCTGGGGCAGGAAATTGCAAGTTCAAGGTGAGCCTGAACAACATAGTGAGATTCTGTCTCAAAATAGAAAATGAGAATAGCTGGGTACTGGGGTAGAACATCCCTGGGTTCAGTCCAAAAAGTTATCTAAAATTTAAATAATTCCAAAAGTAGTTACCAAATATATTAATATATTAACCAGGAATCTTTGTAGGCATCAGAGACTAAATCTGGCTAAAGCAGACATGAGTGTACTTATTAGAAGTTACAGTAGGGGTTGCCTACCAAAGAGCTATTTCCTTTCTCTCTATGAAGTTCATCTTAATTTTGTTTGTGATCTATTTATTCCTCATCCATATGGCTCAGAATTAGGTTTTAATTGACAGAAACCATTCCCATTCCCCTTGCCAGTTTCTCATATATGATGCAATGAGTTTTGTGGGAATTTTCCTGACGGACTTCTGGAAAACTATTTTCTTGACTGTAGAAAGAAAACAATCCTTTCTTCTGTGTTTGCAAAAGGGGATATGGTGAAAGTGTGATGGACAGATTGCTGCAGCTCTGTTGTGACCATCAAAAACCAGCTAAAGAGAGGCTAACATGTTAAGCCGATGGAGTGAAAAGGTAGAACCACTCAAAACTCATACTTCTTGCTATCTGAAATCATAGTTCTTTACTGAGCAAGCTAGTTGAATCAGAAAATTCTGCCCTCCCCCATGATAGAATCCCAATGGATAAAGAATAGAATACAGAGAGCTGAGCACCTGAACTTGGGATCGCTAAAATCTCAGGAGCCATGGGGTTTAAGAAACAGAACCTCCATGTAACAAGAACAGGAATGACAACATGTCTTTTTGTTCATTTATTCAAAGAAAGATTCAGTTTCCAGATCTGATTATATTCAGAAGGCAAGAATTAATCTCTCAAATAGCTCTCAGATTCTGATTGAATGGTAGATAGATGCTGAACAGCCAAATACATTAAGGGCCTACAACATCAACAATCAGCTTTCTGGTTTTGCCCTAAAACCCACTCATTATGGGTCCCCTTGTTTCTTAGCATTTCTTCTCAGAGTACTTGCCTTTCTCCTAAATATTTCCTGTCCTTATTTCCAACTTCCATAAAGTCTGTCTTTAAGTCATGCCTTGTTCAAAGTCACCCTTGCTCACTTTTATGGTTTGGGCTTGGGATGGCCCCCCCAAAGGCTCATATATTGAAAGCGTATCCCCAATGCAACAATATTCAGAGGTGAAACAATTGAATCACAGTTTTAATCTCATAGGTTAATAATATGAATAGATTTACTGGGTGGTAACTTAGCTAGATGGTGCCTTGCTGGAGGAGGTGAGGTGGTAGCTTACTAAAGTGTGGCCTTTAGGACTATATTTGTCCCTGATCACTTTCTCTCTCTTTTCTTCTTCTCTCTCCCTTTTCCCTCCCTCCCTCCCTCTCTCCCTCCCTCCCTCTATCCCTCTCTTCCTTTCCTGCTGCCATTAAGTTCAGCTTTCCTCTGCCACACCATGCTTCCATGATAATCTGCCTTAGAGTGGGTCAACTATGGACTGTGCCTCTGAAACCATGAGCCAAATAAACTTTTCCTCTTCTATGTTGCTCATGTCAGGTATTTTGGTCACAATGACAGAAAGGCAAACTAAAATACCCCCCTTCCTCATTCCTTCATTCCTCAAATGTGGAATTAAATCAAGCCAGTTTTAGTAGATTTCCATTGGATGTTTGGAGTTACAAATGGAGATTATATTGGAGCACAAACTAAAAACTGTGTGTGTGATATACCTAAATATATATATATATATATATATATATATATATATATATATATATTATATGATTAGAAATTATATCCTACCACTGGGAACTTATTGCTGGATACATATCTTAGTCCTAGTTTATGTCTCTACATTCTGTGATCATCTTCTTTTCCTCCCTACCAGGCTTTTCACAGTCTCCTCAAATTCCTATTAATTCCTTAATCACAGTAGTTCATCTTCTACTCAAAACCCAGCTCATGATCCATATGTATGTACCCAGGTCAACAAATTATCTACTTTGTATTTTTATCCTTTAAAGCACAAAGTACTATGATGGCCTCAAAATTAGTTTTTCCTTTAAGTGATAGAAATTTTAGGAAGTATTTATATCTTTATTAATTTCTGTAAGCAGAAAGAGTGCAATTTAAAGATTTATTCTTCTTCCATCACAGAAAAACTTGAGGGAACTATGTCTGTCTGTCTGTCTGTCTATCTATCTATCTATCTATCTATCTATCTATCTATCTATCTATCATCTATCTATCCATCCTGGAGGTTGAGCCCAGATGCAGTCTACCTCCAAGCTACACTCCCAGCCCTATTTTATTTTGAAACAGGATCTCACTAAGTTGATGAGGGACCTCACTAAACTGCTGAAGCTCTCCTTGAGCCTGCAATCCTCCTGTCTCAGCCTCCCAAGTACTGGGATTACAGAGGTGCACCACTATACCTGGCTGCATGTTTTTCTTTGATTTCTTCTTCCTTATTCTCCTCTTCCTCCATTTCCTCCCTTCCCCCACCCCACAAAAATTGTGATGGTAATGTGTTTCTTTGCTCACAATTCAAATAAAGAACGATATATGGAATTCAGTGTCAGGGAAAAGAGAAGCTGAACATCCTGTGATTCCACATCTTGTCCCAGCCCTGCAGCTTACTAGCAGTGTGATTTCAGGGTACTTCTTTTGAAGTTTGCAACTAAAGCTATGGTTTAGGGTATTGCAAAGAGTAAAGCTCTATGCATAGTAGTGCAAGCCTATAATCTCAATACTTGGGAGGCTAAGACAGGAGGATAACAAGTTTGAAGACAGTTTCAGCAACTTAGACTCTCAGCAACCTAGTGAGCCTAGTGAGACCCTGTTTCAAAACAAAAAAATGAAAAGCTAGACATATAGCTCAGAGGTAGAATTCTCCTGAGTTCTATCCCCAGTAAAACACACACACACACACACACACACACACACACACACACACACACACACACAAGTAAATTAAATGACAGATGAAAAAGAGCATCCAAAATTATATGGAATAATAGAGTGGATACCAGATAGTAGATTCAAGGAGAAGGTCCAAGAGAACCCAGCTGTGGCTTACCTCTGATAGAAGGCAAGAATTTCATCAAAGAGCAATGAATCCAGAGATCAAGACTTTGGGGCACCCAGGTCAGAATGGGGGCAATGGCAAGACTTGTGCTCCAGTTGGAGAGCTATAGGGATTCTTTTTATTTCTTTCATAGAGGCAGATTTGATCTCTGTGGTTGTTGCAGGTCTAAACTTAAAAGAAATTTTACCCTACCCTCTCTCCTTTAAGGCTAAAGGAGCAAAGAGTTAATTACTTTGTTATATTCATCTCTCTGGATTTTCCACATGGGCTTTTTCCTTAATTAGCCATCATATGAAAGTGAGGAATATTTATTATTTATTGTTTGTATTAAGTTTTATGTCTTTTCTTCTTGATTTTTAAAATGGATGAGTTTACTACTTTCTGTTTTCTCTCCTAAAAAAGCAATATTTTTTGTTGTTGTTGCTTTTGTTTGTTTAGTTGTAGTCCTTAGCTGACTTTTCTTTGGATCAGTTATTCTTCATAAAAAGCAAGATGAAATAAAGCTTCTTTCATTCTTTAAATCAATTGGAAGAAGCAAATAGTTATCTTACATTTTTCTGAATTTTTATTCCTTTATCTTTTATCCAATTTAAATATGAAACCTATAAA
Source organism: Graphiurus murinus (assembly GCA_004027655.1). NCBI lineage: Eukaryota > Metazoa > Chordata > Mammalia > Rodentia > Gliridae > Graphiurus > Graphiurus murinus. The sequence goes on along the minus strand of PVLC010002122.1, from coordinate 107,225 downwards.
TGCTCACTCAATAATGGATATTATATGGCTTTACTTCAGGGCTCTATAATAGCTTATTAGAGTGTATTTTATAAAGTGATTTCGCTGTCAAGATAACATGACTGTAGCAATAACTTATATGTACAGAGCAGGCCATTGGCATGGCTCTAAGTTGTCTCCACAGGGATCATGATACACATACCTACATACCAATTCAATATTGACTATGTATCCACTGCCGCAATTCACTAGACTTAGGGAGTTCCAAAGGATGTATTCATTTTAAGTCTCATTTAACTTTCTTAAGAATTAACAGTGAGCCAAAGTTCTTGGAAGGAAACCATGTTCAAATAATTTGTCCATTTAAAACCACCATCATTTTTATACTTATGGTAGGTGTAAAATGTAAGTACATGTATACATACATGTATATACATGTATACATAGTTATATATGCATACATACACACAGTATATTACATGTAGTCTTATTCAGTTTATTGATTTTGGGCTTATTTCTAAATTGTAAATGCTTTAAAGGTAGAGAATGCCTCTAGCTATTCTTCCCTGTCTCCCACAACAGAAATATGGGTACCTAACATTGGTCTTGAATTGAAAAACTGCTTCACATGTACCAAAAGCTCACTTAAAAGTTTAGATATTTAATATACGAATGTCACAATCTTGGTTTTATTTGGAAATGATGTTTATAATGATTATGTCTTATTCATAGAAAGCATGCGTGTGTGTGTGTGTGTGTGTGTGTGTGTGTGTGTGTGTGTTACTGGTGATTGAACTCGAGGGTTTTCTACCTCTGAGCCAAACCCCCAGCCCTTTTTATTTTTTGCCTTGATACAGGTTTTCACTAGGTTGTTGAGAATCTCACTATGCTGCTGAATCTGTCCTTAAACCTGCAATCCTCCTATCTCAGCCTCTCAAGTACTGGGATTACAGGTATGTATCACCATGCCCAGCTGAAAGCAATTTTGATAACTTTTTATGATAAATCTCTTATTTCAGTTCTATATTCTCCTTTTCTCACCTCCTTTTCCCTCCATTTCCTCTGATTTATTTTGTATTTAATCCTCACATTTCCTTCCTTTTTGTACTCTCTCATCTAAATTGTACACATGAAGAATTTGGAGTAAAGGGATTCATGTCATTTTCTCATTATTACGCTAAGGAAAACAAGCTTGATGATAGATCTATACTATAAAGGTACAATAGATTTATGATAGGAGGTAAAATTTGACCAGAAAGAAAATAAATAGCCTCTAAAAGTGTAAAAATTAGATTGAAAAAAAAAGTTATATGTAGGTGTTTACTTGAATAGGCACTATTAATGTTCCCAATTATGTGTAAGTAAATAACCTGAGTTGGTATAATTTTAGATGGAGCTGCTAAAACAAAAATGAGTGAAAAAACAGATATTGCTAAGTACAAAGAAACCACTTTATATAGCACCATTTTGTTGTTGTTGTTGTTGAGTTCTCTACTGAAAAGTAAAACATCAGAACATGCCCAGTTTATTGAGAGTTCGTTTTCATATCTCTGCATGTGTTTATCTATAAAAGCATTTCAAGAGGTAACTTTTTACTATTCTACCTTGCTAAAAATTAATTGAGTCACCATTATTTGCTAATACATGCTTTTAATCACATTTTCCAAATCCCTTTCAGAAAGAGAAGTCTCCTTCTTAAAGAGACCACATGGTGTGAGACCCTAAAATCACTTCTTGACTTCAAAATTATGGTTACTTGGAATTAAAGGCCCAGCTGCTGAGATTCTCTAGTTTGCAGAGGGAAAGTTCCTAACTAAATGACTTCAGTTTATAACTCCAAAAAACCCTGCACATCTATTGCAAGTAAGCTGCTCCCTTAGATACATGGTATGCAATTAGATGCCTTTGAAATAAAAGGTAAGTTAAGTCTCAGGGACAAGAATGTACTATTTTAAAACAGAGAGTGTCAAATGTTGTTTTTCAACCCACTACCAAAGGGGATTTCACAGGTAATTTCTCAGGCTGATGTTAGCTAATTATTAGCTACCATACCCTGCCTCCCATTCTAAGTGACTATCTCCTGGCAGAAAGACACAGCTAGGAGTGTTTTGTTTCATTTGTCCTTGGAGTTTTTATCAGCATCAAGAAGGTGGACTGAGCCAAAGTTAGAAGAATTCTGGAGTTAAGCAAAAAGTGACACGTTTAACAGCGCCCATTAATTGGGGCTGTTGCATGATTAATTTGAGAAAAACAGAAGAGACCGATTTCTTTACAACACACAGTTGGATGCAGCGCACTAAAAGTAATCCTGTAAATTACATTTTAAGTCTTCAACATATTCTGAGCAGATAAAATAGTGGCATGATTGACCAAACTCCTTTTAAAAGTACACATATTACGATGCATCATAGTTATAAACAGATGGTATTTGGCCTCCTTCCTATTCTCAACATTTGGAATTTCTAAACTATGTGAATTAAACAATAATATTTTATAAACATACAAGGGATTTTGCTCACTGCTTTGTTAACATAGAAATTATACAATGCTGACATTTATTTAAATTTTAAAAAGTAAACAACAGTGTGCATTGAAGTAAAGCAAACTAAAATCAACATAGAGAAGTATGTTCTGTGTGCCTATTACCTACAATGGCACTGGCCTTTTAAAGGAAAGGCATAATGGGTTGAAGAACAAATTGTAGCTTAGAAGGTCCTAATCCTTTGTACTCCAAAGGCTCATTTAACACCTCTCTGTAAACAACGGATATTTATACCATAATTGGCTATTTGACCATCAGTATTCATTTACTATGTAACCTGCTATTATGGAGTTAAAAGAAGTTCCCCTTCATTGGCTCATCAGCTTTCATAGTAGTGAAAGTGTCCTCGCAGTTTTAAAAACACTTACACAAACGAGAATCAGTCTGACACTTGTACTCAGAATGAGAAGGATTACCATGATATCAATAAGTATATATATGTATATTATATATTTTACTTTGGGGTAGATTATTGCCAGAAAGAAAAGGGAATGTATCAGATCTTAATGTTATTTCCTGAGATTCTTTTCTAAAATTATAGCTTTAACCCTTTAGCCACAGTTTGGGAGGCCCATCTGCTGATTTGATGTGTAAAATAGAAGGCACTTGGTTTCCAAACACTATTCTCAGATTTGCAAAGTTGTGCTGTGATGAATAAATAATGAATCAGATATTTCAATCCATTTTAAGATTTTTGAAAGCCCTGATTATCATTGTTTACAGACAGTTTCTTTTAAGTACACTTCCCATGTGTTCTTGTTCAGCCTTCCAAGACAAGGCTTATGATGGCCACCCTCTCCCTGCTTCCCTTTACCCCTGGGCTGCTCTTCTATTTCAACCCACCCATCCATACCTTTAACCCTAATGTTTGAGGAATAATTCGAATTCTAGGAGGAAAATCTTCAGTGATAAATGTAATGGATGGCCACCAACACTCCAGGTTCACAGGTTCAGGTCACAGGTTTGCATCACTTTTGCATACAATCTCCACTGGGGAAAAACAGGGAGAAGATTATACTACAGCCTCCATGGATAAAGGAGAAAAGGGCACTGTTGAAATCGGGGACGGAGGGCGTTTTTTAAAAAATCTCTTTCACATACAGTTCTAAATGTGTACACTCGCCTACTTAATAATAAATAATACTAATGGAGGGCGTTTAAACAATTAGAAATTAAACATTTCCCCATGTCTTTAGAAAACTTACAGAAAATGAGGGGCAAATCAGTATGATGCCTCTAAATACTTTTCTGACCAATCCTGCATAACTACTCTTTCCTGTTCTTCCTAAATAACCAATTGATGGATAGGAGAAGAAACAAAGTTTGTAATTCAAAATATGAAAGTGCCCAGGGGGAGGGATTTAAGTCACATGTCTGAACATATCAGAGTCAGAGGAGAATTGAAAAATATATAGTAGAATCTTTGCTGTAGAATCTCAGTGCCCATGTCCACTTCCTCCTGGGGTTTGCTTAAGTCAAAGTTTAAAATTGTGTCTGGGGGTGCAGGGAGTGTGGAAATCAGGATTTCTGTTTTTGCTTAGCGCATTCTCCTACTATTCACGCGCTGAGGACTTAGCCTGGCCCACTCAAGGGACCGAGTTCAATGAAAACACTCAGAAGCATACAGAAAAGGGTTCGGCTGGGCCAGGGGCGCGCTTCCTCCCCGGGAGATGCCGGGCAGGGAAAGTTCGAGCCAGCACCCACCAGCCAGCGCAGCAATGGGCCACCCGCCGAGCGTGCGTGTGTCGCGGTGCGCGCCGGGTGCCAGGTGCCCTGTGCCGGCTCTGCGGGTGTGAGCGCGGCCGCTGCCGCCAGCGCCTGGGACTTCTGTGCCCGCGCCTTTTCACCGGATCCTGGCGCTCCGGGCGGCTCAGGCTATAGCTTTTGCACTGTCGCGCTCCCGCCGGGGGTGGGGGGTGGGAGGTTAGTTATTACTTTGTGACCTCAACGCCCCCCCACCTCATTTTCTCCCGCCATCAGAGTTGCAGAACTCCCCCCACCCCTCTTGGACCCGACTCAGGGAGGCGTCGAGGGCGGGCGCCAGCGCGGACTTGAGCTTGGGCTCGTCATGCTGCTAAGGCTCCAAGCGCTGGGGACGCCGAGGTGCTTCGAAGCGCGGCTTGGCTCGACACCCCTCAGGTGGCAAGAAGTCCCGCAGGTTGGCTGTTCCCGCTCTGGGCAAAGTGGGCGCAGATGCTGCAACACTCGGAGCTGGTCCGGGTGCCCCAGGGAGCGCTGTTGCGAAGGCGAGCGCTCTGGCCCCGCCGAGCGCCCGTGTCCCCTGCGCCCGCCGCCTCCCCAATGCCCCTGCGACACTGTAAGGCCCTTGCATGCAGCGCCTGGGGCCAGACCCGACCTAAGGCGGAGGACTAGAGAGGCAGAGAGGGAAGGAGAAAAGAGATAGCCAGCCCCAGACAAGGATCCTTAATTACAGATTAAAGGAAAACAAAACCATACACATTTTCCGTGTGTCAGCTGATGGCCGCGACAAAAGGAAACAGAACGCTGAGCTGAGGGGTGGGGTTGGGAGGGTTCTTATCCCCCCCCCCCCACATTCTCTCTCTCTCTTCTCTCTTCTCTCTCTCTCTCTCTCTCTCTCTCTCTCTCTCTCTCTCTCTCTCTCTCTCTCTCTCTCTCTCTCTCTCTCATAATGTGTGCAAATGTAAAACGCATTAGGTAGTGACTCTGGGTAGGTGGTGCCCAGGGCCAAATCGCAGCTGCAGGCTCGGTCGTGTAGGAGGACAGTTTGCTGATGCACCCAGAGGTCTGGGGGAAC
>PVLC010002122.1:85000-101828 GCA_004027655.1 Graphiurus murinus | reverse complement strand
CTTACAAAAAAAAAAAGACTATAAATACCCTGCTCGAGCACATTTTGCTTCTTTAAAACTTCATTACTCATACATTTTTAAGTTTTAAAATTTAAAATTTGGTGCTTAAAGGCTTGCAATTTATTATCTTCAGTAAAATCCTAACACCACAAACGCGCGTGTGCACACACACGCAAAATTGTTTTGCAAATTTGTAGATTCCATTTTATTGGCCTGGTATCACACAGCATTAGAAATACCGGGGGGGGGGGGGGCAAACTGACTGAAAGCCAGGGAACATAGCTGCAAGCACCAGAGAGCACAAGTTCTCCTCCATGGCTCTCTGGAAGGAATGCAGGAGAGAGGTATCTGCTTTGATTCCCTTTCTTTTAATTAATAATGATCTCAAAACAATCTTCACCCTGTCGCTGAGATTTAGGATACAGATTGAACTCCAGAATGCCCTGAATCCTGCATAGAAGGTGGAGAAGTGTGCAAACTCCAAAGTCCATTCACTAGCCATTACAGACCTCAGGTTCTGTGCCCTCACTGCTAACACTAAAATGAGAGTCTCCCTGAGTCAATACATTGCACCCTTCTTAATTTCCTCCCTCTTGTTGCTGGGTCCACCTGGGAAATAGAGGGGTTTGTCTCTTTGTTAGCAATCTGTTCATTTTCAGCTGACAGACCAGGTTGAGTACTCTGTCCTTATACCAGTCTTTTTTTGTGGAGGAGGTTTTCCCACTTTTCAACTATATTTTGTTTGCCAATGCCATTTTTCCCCACAGCATTTGGGAAAAATATTTTTTTTCCCAAATGCTTTTTCATGTGGTTCCAGTTAAATGATTTGCTCACACCCGAAATAATACTATTTGCATTCAAGATTAATAGCAGTATATCAATAATTCTTAAATACCTCTTGATCCATATTTTCAATTTAAATGATCCTAACATTACTGGCTGGGCAAATGCCTGAACCAATATATCGGTGGACTGGTTGCCAGCCAGATGACAATCTCAGCATACTCAGAATAAGGATGTGATTGAGTTTCTCCAATTGTGGAAGGCTAAGAGCCTTCGTTCTTTCCCACCTTCCCCAAAAGCAAATCAGCAGATTAACAAACTGAAGTAAATCACACAAGGTTTCAAGCCCTCTCCTCCTTCTGATACATATTTAGGGCAACTAAAAAAATTCTCCTTTAAGGCATCTAGTTCTGTAATCTTTGCTACACCTTCTCTACTTTTTTGGCTTTATTCTTCAATAAGATAAATACGGTAAAAGAGCAAATTAGGAGTTTTCTTATAGCTTTCCTATGCTTGAGTGGATCATCCTGTTGCTGTTGATTCAGGCCAGTTGTTGTTAGTTCATGCTCTTACCACCCACCAAAGAGTGGTGCAGGATTTAGTTTATATTAATAAATGATGTTCATGACTAGGTTTCTAAATGCCAGAGTTATGATTTATTTTTTTAAATGAGTGGAGAAAGGGGAATGGCAATAAAACTAGCCCCTAAGTCATACAAAACCCTTGGCTTTGTACATCTTTGTGGGATTTTTAAAAAGTCTTTTTGTTTGTTTTTGAATGTACCTTTTATTCTATTATCATGGACTAAAGTTTTCTTTCTTTCTTTTCTGTTTTTATTTTTTTGTTGTTGTTGTTGTTGTTTTTAGCTACCTTTGTCCATAGCTGCAAACCCTGTTTATTAGAATTATATTGATAGAAGGTATTACATATTCCTCTTTTCAACTTTCTAAGTGTTTGTAACTGTCTCTATTTATCCCCCCTGTTAAGAATTTCACAATAAATCCCTGCACCAAATAAATTAAAATCTGCAACTTCAGACACTCAAGAAAAAGGACATTAATCCACTTAGTAAAATAGCTAGAACTCCCCCTCTCAATTTCAGCTCTTCTTAATGTAACATTTAGTAATTGCAGCTGGCTCCTTATAACTTCCCTCCCTCCCTTTTATTCTGAATCATATTGGCCTTGTTTAACCTTCATTTCCTTTTCTACCCCCCACATTTGTCCACATATTTTTCTTTAACCACGTTTCTCTCTCTCTTTCTGCTGCCTAGATTGAAGACAATAAATGGAGCTTTCTAAAAGCTTAATACTTTCTGGTAAAATCTCATTCTACCTCCCCATTCCACTATTAATGCTTTGTACATTTTTTATGCATCCTTCAGTTGTGTAGTTACTGCTCTATATTTTCCTGATTGATCATTAAGTTATGCTTGCTTTTCAGAGCTGCTCCATAATCGAGGAGCAAAGGCTTTTTACTTGGCATGCTCTTAGCCTTTGGAATGCCTTTCCTGGCAAGGACAGGCATTTTGGTTTGACTCCGAGTCTTAAGTTACCATTCAAAGCTAATTTGTTCAGTTAGGTTTCTACTATGAGCTGCTCTGTTTCTCACTGTTAAGTGCTCCATGATGCTGCTTAGTTGGAGGGTGTGTTGTAAGTGCAAGATGTAATATACTTACATTGTACTTGATTATCAGTTTTCAAAAACAGCTGCATGCTTTGATATCTGTGTAAGGAAATATCGGAAGATAATATACCGTCGGTATTTATTACTCTGTAATTAGGGATGTGTCACTGTTTTCCTTTTAAAAAACCTCTATTTTCAGAAATTCATATCTCAGGCACAAATTTCCCTATGAATTACAGTCTAATGCCATATTAGAAGTATCTTTTTCTTAGGTTATCCCTCCCCTTCTTTTTCTTTCTGGGGAAATAAGTTTCAGGATGTAATTTCTGGGTTATCTATTCAGATGAGAGAAAGCAAGCCCAGCGCTGCATGATTGAAGGTGCTGCTGCCCTCTGCTCCCTCTGTGTGCCAGCCCTTTGCACCAGGTGAGATGTGAGGCTGCAATTTGCAGCCTTATGTCCACGGGATGAACACCTTCATCACTGTATGATTTTAAAGGCAACAGAGTTCAGAAACTTCACAGAGTTGGAAATTCTAATACCAGGAATCAATTCTCTTTCATCATTCTTCTTGTGGTTATCTAGAATACAAATACATCCAGGTGAAAGGTATTAGCAATGTATTGACTCATGTTTCTTCTGATCATGAAGAAGGGAAATAGATGGATTAAAATGTTTCTCTCACTCCCCCTTCTTTAGGGCTGCTCTTAACCAATGGAACCAACCACAACATAAAAGAACGGGCACTAGAAAATTGAGACCTGCCTCTATTTACCCCCATAGGACCAAAGCAAGTGAACTTGTTCTTAGGCCCTCAGTTTCCCTACATGTAAAATAGAAAGGTCACAAAAACAAATGCTTACCAGGAGGGCTTAGGGAAGTTACCTAAATATATGCATGAATCCCACAGAGTGTAAGACCACACAGGGAGTGGCAGGGGCTTGCAATGGAAGGAACATAGAGGTGGAATATCTCCCTAATGGCAGAATAGTAGCAATAATAAAAATACTTAGAACATTGGCTGTACCTCATGGCCTCTCATGTCCCTTTAAACCTAACAATGTGGGATACAAAGCGACTCCCCTGCTGCCTTTCCCCACCTTTTGCCTGGTGGGGAAATAGAAGAGTACCCTGGGTCCAATTGAGTCATACACGCTGATCTCGGTGCTTCTGGAAAGGCACACAGGTGACAGTGACAACATCCCACACAGGGAAAAGGTTGAGCAAGACTTTGTGTTTCTCTAAACTGCCCTGGCTCCTAAAAGATGCCACTACCTGATGTCTCGATTTTCTCATTTGTGAAATTGACATAGGAAATATTATATTTCTAATACAAAGAACTCCACATGTCCAGAGAAAATTCACCCAAGTGCATATGTGTTCCCAGAAGGAACACATCCTCTAGTACTGCAGCTTAGGTCTGCTATGTAAACATGGTAACTGACAGAAGAGCAATGTAACCGTTTTAGATTACCCCCCTCAAGAAGCATCAATTTCTTACATCATTTTATGAAAACAATAAAAAAGTCTCTCCTGGGTTGAAACTCATGATAATAGAGCTGTAGGAGAGAATAAGGAATCCTTCAAGAAACGATTGGTAAACTAAGGCCCCGTGAAGACAAGGATCCCCGATTCCAATTTAGGAAAATGGGCTGAGGGGGAGTGAGGATCCTGGCCCCTTACATGCAGCGCAGGCACCCTAAAGATACTAGGGAGGGCTCCCTTTCTGTGTGTGTGTGTGTGTGTGTGTGTGTGTGTGTGTGTGTGTGTGTGTCGGCGCGCATGCGTAGCAATGATGGGACAAAATTCGACAAAATTCCCTCCTGTGTCTTCAAGAGGAAAAGAGACAGGTGATACCATGGGAAATAGCGTGGTTAGGGGCTGAGAGCTCTTGTGCTCTTCCTTGCAGCTTTGAATTTTCTTTCTTCCCTCCTACTTACCTTTGTTTCTTTCTTTTGCTGGGGATTGAACTCAGGGGGTATTCTATCTCTGAGTCACACCCCCAGCCTTATTTATTTATTTATTTATTTATTTATTTAATTTTTCGATACTGGGGATGGAACGTGGGGGCATTCTACCTCCGAGCTACAGCCCCAGCCCTATTTTTTTATTCTTTATTTTGAAACAGGGTCTCACTAAGTTGCAGAGGGCCTCACTAAGCAGCTGAGGCTGGCTGCAAACCCAGATCCTTGTCTCAGCCTCCCAAATGCTGGGATTATAAACATGTGCCACCACGCCCGGCTGGCTCTCATTTTATTTTTTATTATGAAAGGGTCTCTTTAGGTTACTGAGGCCAGCCTCCAACTTGAGATCCTTCTGTCTCAGCCTCCCAAGTAGTGGGATTATAGATGTATACCATGATGCCTGGCTCTGAACTTATTAAGATAAAAACACAGGACTTATTTAATATCTGCCTTCATCTTCCTCTCATAACCCTTCAAAAGGGAGTTCAGAGAGCTATAGTTTTTTCTGTCTTGTATTTGTAACACCACAGATATTAGTTAGAAATGATGGCCAGCAGCCCTCTCCCTCCCAAAAGAATCCATGGGAAGTCCAATCTGACTGTCTCCAGTTTAGGGCTGAGATGAAATCTTTGACTCCTGGTAAGTACATAGAAGTCTTCATGCAAAAACTGGCACTTAAGAGAAGCTACTGGCTGGGCATGGTGGCGCACGATTGTAATCTCAGCATTCGGGAAGGCTGAGACCGGAGGATCCGGGTTCGCAGCCAGCCACAGCTACCTAGTGAGGCACCTAGGAACTTAGCGAGACTCGGTTTCAAAATAAAGAATAAAAAATAGGGCTGGGGGTGTAGCTCGGAGGTAGAATGCCCCTGAGTTCAACCCCCAGTACCGCAAAAAAAAAAAGAGAAGCTACTGTTACTGTCTGAAGGAAATGTTTTTCTGACTCTATGAATTGTTTAGACAGGCAAGAAATGTTAAGGATAGCAGGGTAGCAAAACTACATGATTCCCAAAGTATTTATAGCTCCTACCAAAAGGTATATCCAATAATAACATTTAAGTTATGTAAAAAGCCATGAAGTAATGAGCAATAATAAGCCTTTATGTAGCGCGACCTAACTTTAAGAAACAGATCATTAATCGTACAATAAATTTGTCTTTCCTCATTGGTATGTCCTGTTCTTTCCATCACCCCTCTGAAATAATCATTTTAAACTTGGTGTCAATTCCTATCTTTTGTTTGTAACACTTTAAGCATATATATACACACACACACACACACACACACACATATATATATATGTATACACACACACACAGGTATCTTTGGGAAGCAGGCAGAATTACTTGCATGTCTTAAAACTTTTTAAATTGCATTTTAATAAATATCTTTGAATAGAGGGTGCATTATGAAATCATTAGTTGTCTTGTAACTCAATCCAGATTTTAAAATGAAGCATGTTGAAGTCAGTGGCTTATAATATTCTCTCCTCAATGTTAAATATAAGATCTGATAGTAAATATTAACCAGTTTTCCACTGAAACAGAAATGCAGTTGGGACAATACTTGTCAACAGTCTTTTGAAGAGTAAGAATCATAAAATATGTCAACATTAAAGGACAGTGTGGGCACACATTTGAAGACTGATTCTTTCATCCATAGAAAATGTCTTGAGACTTAAATGAGATTTCTTTTGTGGCTCATAATATTTCTGGGTAGCAGATGCTTTCTCAAAAACAGATTTTACTTTTAAAAATATCAAATATAATTAACACCTTCAACACAAAATGAAATCTTTGCTTCCAGATGCATTTCAAGGTGTTGAAATCTATGCAGCTCTCTAATGCTAAGGGTGTCCATTGACTTATGATTCTGCTTCCATCTTTATGTGGCATGTCTGAAGAATTGAGATGAAGAGCTGGACACTTGAACTGAGCTATATTTGAAGATTGCTTATTAAACTTAGGAACATCTCGAGAAAGGTCTTTTGACCTGCTCTTGATCAACACTGCACAAATAGAGAGGTTAAGAACTAGGTGTCATGTTTTTAATTAGAGAAACACAGTAAGTAAGTTTAGGGCAAGCATTCTAGACATCACATCAACATCTTGATAATGGGCAGACTTTTTTTTTTTTGTGGTACTGGGGACTGAACTCAGGGGCGTTCTATATTCGAGCTATACCCTCAGCCCTATTTTTTATTCTTTATTTTGAAACCAGGTCTCACTAAGTTGCAGAGTGCCTCACTAGGTGCTGAGGTTGGCTGTGGACCAGGATCCTCTGGTCTCAGCCTCCCAAATGCTGAGATTACAAGTGTGTGCCACCACACCCGACTGGAAGACTTTTAAATATACTTAAAGTTAAATGGGTTTAATGATTTATTTATTTATTTTGGTATTGGGGATTGAACCCAGGGGCATTCTACTTCTGAGCTACAACCTCCAGCCCTATTTTATTATACTTAATTTGAAGCAGGGTCTTACTAAATTGTGGTGGGCCTTGCTAAGTTGCTGAGGCTGGTCTCAAACCTGCGATCCTCCTGTTTTAGCCTCTCAAGTACTGGGAGTACATCACAAACCTGGCTTAGTGATTTATTTTAAAAGAATAAAAGTAGTATAATTGAGTGTTAAAAAGAGAAAGACAAATTTTTTCAAAAAATATATTTGGAACAAGAAATAGTGGGGGTGTGTGATATCTGTCATGAAAGAAAGGGAAATGGGAATTAATGTCAAGTTGTATTCCCAGTTACTCACTGACTTCAACAATACATTGATTAATGAGTATTGAGAAGTACACATGCACACACACACACACACTCACATATATAGCACCATCTCTTTAAATGTTCAGTACTATACATTTATAAAAGCTTTTACTGCTTAGATGCACAAATGGCAAATCTGACAGCATAGTTTTCATAAGTGACAACTTTAATGTAAATTTTTTCCTGGAAGAATGATGGGCACAGCTAAAGATAAAACTTGACTTGATTTTATGGGTATGAGAGAAAAACCATATACAGGTAATTTTCAATAGTAAAAATAAAATAATATTCCCTTTAACAGAAAAATAGTGGATATATTCTTCAAAGAGATACTTAATTTCCCCCCCATCAGTTAGTGAGAAAACATATGTGCTAGTTTTTGTGCACCTGAAATCATATCCACCATAAAATGTGAGCCCACTATTTTCAGAATGGAGAAGCAAAGTAAAAGGAAGCACTATTTTTTTTCACTATGAGATTTCCATTATCTTGAGAAGATGTCATCTGGCAGGCAGCATCTTTCTGCCTGTTTTATGTCATTAGAGGGCATAAAATATAATCTGGCGAAAGGAAGTGACTGTGAACTTTGTATTCATATTTGTATCTTTAGTTTTGCTCTCAAGTGGAGCACTCTGCTAGAGTCCAGGTTCCACAGTGCTAGACTGGAAGGAACTTCTGAAAGAGTTCCTGAGCCCTTTTGTTTTATGAGTGAGGAGGTCATTTGTTCAGTGACTTTCCATGAGCCAGGACTAGAAGCCAGTGATGTGGTGCCCATCATAGACTGTGGCTCTCACACAAGATGGAGAAAGGCATCTCTGTTCAAAGATAGAGCTTGTTGTTTCTGCTTCTTACCTTTCCTGTTTTGAAATCTCCAGGCCTCATGGACTCCAAACTCCTGCTTTCTTTGATCTGCAAGCCTGCAACTATCCTGAGGCCTGTGTGTGGCTCCAATCCCTTGATCTATTTCCTGCTTTCCATCTTGCTATCTATCAAATGAGCCCTACTGGGTTCTGTGTCACTTCCTGTTCCATCTTGGATGCTTGCTGGACACTCATCCTTCTAGAAGCCAGAGAGCCAGGGTTGGCCTTTGTCTAGCCACTTCTTCCTGACTGCTCCTCACTCTGCAGTGTATATAAGTTACTCATTTCAAAAGCTCAGAAAGTTACAATTTACCTGTCAGTAAACAGAAGATGGTTTATCAACAGACTTTACCTTAATGACTACAAATGTTTACCTCTTGCTTTCCAGAATGCAAAGAAAATCTTGGAAATGTCATAATATCTTACAAACATTTGCAAAACAGATCCTTGTTCATCCGGAAAAGAAACAATTGTATTCGTCGTCTCTGACAGTAGGAAAATGTTCAGTAAGAAACATACAGATAGATGTACACACTTATACATAAATGAATATGCTAATTAAAAATTGCAGTGGGCATTCTATTAAAAATTTACTTTAAAATCTAGCCATTCAAAACATCTTGACCTCAACAAATACAGCAGCCTGACTATTGGAATGGTAAGTGACTTATCTTGAAAAGATTACATTTGTAGCTGGGTAAAAATATTTTTGAAGAGTATTTGTATCAAGATTCCTGGTTTTGAGCTGGGCGTGGTGGCACACGCTTGTAATCCCAGCATTCGGGAGGCTGAGACTGGAGGATCCGGGTTTGCGGCCAGCCTCAGCTACCTAGTGAGGCACTCTGCAACTTAGTGAGACTTGGTTTCAAAATAAATAGGGCTGGGGGTGTAGCTCGGAGGTAGAATGCCCCTGAGTTCAATCCCCAGTATCGCAAAAAAAAAAAAAAAAAGATTCCTTGTTTTGTTAGAAGTATTTTCATTTTTCTATACTTATTCCTGGAGAAGAATTAAAACAAGTATCTCTGTGCTCATTTCATGGACGAGATGGCTCCACTGACTGTATTTGCCATATTTGTCCGAATTACAGCTGTTTATCTTGCAACTTTCTGTAAGATTAATTAAATGCAAATGTAGCTCTGTGAATCATGGGAATACCTGCCAGACTCCTTATTAATACCTTCACTTAAAAACTCCTGTGCCAGAGAGTCATTAATTTGCTAAAAGAAAAGTGCTAAAGCAGCCCTCTGCCCACGAATGATTTGGAGATGGCTGCCCAATTAGTCCGGTGGCATTCTGATCTTCCTTTCAGGCCGTGTGGCCCTCTGAGGACACAAGAAGGCTCCGATGATAACCTGGCAACCTAGGTAGAAACCCAGCCAAGTGCGAGCGTTTGAAGCTGCAGTTTGGCTGCCATCGTGTCGGCGAAAAGAAAGAATTCAGGCACCATGTCATCCAGTACAAAGGATAAAAACGGATTCAACCGGAAATCCAATGTGGCACCACATATGGGATACATGAGTGCGGTTATACAACAGGCCACATATTTTTTTTGAACAGTCTCCTACATGTGATGCCGAGGACATGTGTAACCATCATAACGTCTCTAGGAATCTGTATTTAATTTGAGTTGGGGTGGTGGCAGGGATTGGAGATCTGAAGCCGCCACAGGTTTGTGGCAGATGGCTCTGTGTCAGCTATGACAAGCAGCCAGGCTCGGCTTCCTCTGCAGATTTTCTTTTCTCTCTGATCAGGTAAATATGGGCACACTCTGGAAAGTTCTTCAGATTCTGCCTTAGGCTGCAAGTTTGTGACTTAGCCCCATCTGTCACAAATCTTCCCTAGGTTCTGTTGTAAGCAGAGACCTGAATTTACCACGTAGGACTGCCCAGGAAAACGGAGCCATTTCACCCTGTAGCAAAGGGGAAGGGGAGAAGAGAAAGCAATGAAGAAGCATTAATGTCTGAAGCACCAGAGAAGGATGAAAATTCATACTGCAAATTCGCATCACTTATGTCAATTATATTTCAAAAAGTCACTAAGTAAATGGTCCTTAAGTTCCATCACTTAAGGAAATCCTAGCTTCTGATTGGTTTAAAGTATCACTGTATTTCTAGTCTTAGGAGAAAACTACTGCCCCCCCCCCCAAAATGAGTATATTCTGCTGCATACATATTTCCTGGTTTATGTTAATGGATGACAGCTATTAGAAGTTTTATCATCTAACTTTTAACTTTTATAAACATAAGGTATGTAATACTCTTAAAGCATGGTTTTTACTAATGCAAATTTTACTTTTAACTGAAGACAGAAGATAAATGTCCTTACTATTACATGGAATTTATAAGGTGCTTCATGTTTTCAAATGGGTTTACATTCATTATTTCATTATAGCAGTACCTCATGGGGGAAATGTAATTATGATTAAAAAAAAATTCTTCCAGATTTGCCAGTGAATCATATAGAGGCCAAAGAATCACCTACAGCCGGGCTGCAAATGAGGAGAAAGATAAACCTCTAACTGATCTCAATTGGCCAGAGCATGTCTATTGTGCTAAAGGTTTCTTCTTTTTATTTTGTTTAGGCAAATCAAAAGAAAAGCAAGTCAAATAATATTGAGGGAGGAAGTGAAAAAGGAAGGGAGGATAGGGTTGGGGAGAGAGAGAGAAAAAAAACCAGAGTGAAAGTTTGAGACTGAGGATTTATCTTAAATTGTATGGTGTAGTTGAAAGATTTAGAACTTCTTGAAATATCACAAATGTTTACATTTTAATTTTTAAGGAAAAATAAGAACTTTGGAAGGGTGTTAATAGCAGTAAGGAACACCTTTTTCACATCTAGAGTATAAGCTCAAATTAAAAGGGGACTCTAAAGTGACTGGTCTCTTGAAGGGAACTTAAAGTGGTTTGGCTGTGGTTCAGATGGATGTAGCCTGACATAATTAAGACAACCACAAATGGCTTTTCTGGGCATGGAGAGTGAATTGTAAGCTTAATCATTGTTAGGAATTAGTTTTAGGCATAAATCTGAAAATTTGCCTCTCCTCAAATAACATAAGATTACAAAGGTCTCTTGAATATTGAAGATCTTGAAGGAAAAATAATAAAAATCAGCAGCCATCATCTCAAAAACCTTTAAAAAACTACAGGCCACTCTCAAAAGCAAAAAAGAGGCTCTCTCTTTCTCTCTCTCTCTCTCTCTCTCTCTCTCTCTCTCTCTCTCTCTCTTTCTCTCTCTCTCTCTCTCTCTCTTTCTCTCTCAACATAGCATATTGCTCAATTTGTAAATAAAAGTAAATGAGAAATAGGACAGGAAGAAGGTCTCTTTGGTTGGTCCAGGTGGATCTACCATATCACAATGGCTCTTCTTGTTCTCTTTTCAATACTGGTAACAAGAACTACCTGAAATTTTCTTTTAAAGCATTTAACAATAAAGTCATCAAAAATCATCAAAGGTTCTCTTAAAGCATGAAATACTGACCTCTAGTAATTGTAGAAAAATTTCAATAAGTGAAATCACATAGTAAAAGTGAGGCAAAAAAAAAAAAAAAAAAAAAAAAAAAATCAGACTTCATGGTACAGACTTGCTTGGTTTGAAAAAGGGGACCAATTGTTAGCGTAAAAAGTCAATCCTTGGCTTGTTTTGTGATTTCTTCTAGAAACTTGTGTTCAAGTTAGGCTTAGGATTCTGAAAGTGCTCCTTATTATAGACGAAGTGAAACCTATTTTCTTCTGTGCAAGTTTATGGTCAGTGTATCTGCTTGACTTATAGAAAGATTTGTCCCAACATTACAAGAAAGTTATAGTTAATATCCAAATCATGAATATACATTTTTGAGAAGTGGGTTTATATTTCTTAAATTATGAAAATGAAGTTTTAAAAATATTAAACATTAATTTTCATATAAATGAGATTTCCCTAAATATTCTAAGAAAAAAATGTGGTGTGTGTGTGTGTGTGTGTGTGTGTGTGTGTGTGTGTGTGTGTATAAGAGAGAAAGAGTGTACACTTGCCTATATATGGGAAATTTAAATATTTCAGGCCTGAAATTATTTTAGGAGAAAAGTCTTGAACACAGGGTTCTGTAGTAGAAAGAGTCACTTTAAGAAAAAAAGTAAATTCTGTTTCTGCTTTTCAGTTACCAGCATTCTGTTTCAAAATCCTGCTTCAAGTTATAGCCCCCAAACTCTCACTCATATTGAAAGTATAATGTCTCATGCAAGAAGAAAGCCAAGTGTTAGTAGCCTTATTCCAGTCATTAAATTTCTAAGTGTGAATCCATATGAAAAACTATCCTAAAGTGAACTCTATACGATGAGAAGTCAAAATGATTTTAAAATGTAAACTTTTAACAACAACAAAAAAGTAAGGTGTAAAAATGTAAAAGGAACAAATTAAGGAATTCTGTGACATTCTATCCTTTTAGATCTTAGAAGCATATGTTTTATAAAACCCAAACATCACTGCCCAATGGGATAAATCTTAAAAAAAAAACAAAACCCTACATTCTCTTCTCAGAACACACTAAAGGTCCTTTCCCACTGCATAAGGAAAGTAGGTAAAAAGCTGCATTTGAGGAAATAATTCTACAGTTTTAGTGAAAGCAAATGTTATCTGAAAATGTGTATATTTATAAAACATAAGGTAAAAAATTATCATAATTTATTATATTTTTAGAAGGCATTCTTTTTCAGTTTGGGACCTAAGTCTTATTATAATACACTACATCTTTGTTCCTTCCTATGATTTATAACTTGAATAACTCAATGCCTTGCAAAATGCCTGTTTTTCTTAATAATTATATCATGAAGTTTTTAATTACTTATAATTTGGGACTTTAGAAAATTATTGAGATAATTTTTAGACACAATATATCACAAAGATCTATGAATGAGTATGTATATATATTTGAAAGTGTATTATAGATTAATCATAAAAATCCATGGTAAAATAGTTAAAATGAATCAGATATATCAATTCTTATAAATACTTATGCCCTAAATTACTAATTTATAAAACTCAATTGAAATGGAAGATTTTGCATTATACAAACTAAAATACATATATGTAAGAAATAACATGTAATAACTCAATGAAGTAACATTTAAGGTATAGGTTACTTTTTAAGCTGTATGATTCTGTATATTAACAGCATACCACTAACATTCTTTCAGATTTTTCTTCCAGAAGTTGTTTGTAAAATAAATAATTATAGCTATGTTATAGAAATAACTGTATTAAAATATTTCAACTAGAGATCTGCTTTCTTTTCTAACTAGAGACAACTTGTTGCAGTAACTTTTGAAATGGTTAAAAATTCACAGATGTAGAAAAACAGGGTTAATAGGTCCTGACCTGAAGCAACATTAAAAACCGATATATTTTGATGGTAGAAATACATTGGTAAAAAAATACCTCACCAAAACTTCACCCAAAGGGGAAAAAAAATCAGTAATTTTACTGTGAATTCTCAAAATAGGTTTGTATCATGTATAGATAATAAATCCATTTGTACTAATACTTCTTCTGTTTCCTCAGTTTTCATAATCCACGTATTTTGACAGTATATCACACAGGAAACTATTTTGTTAGTATTCTATGCAAACAAGACTGCTACTGAACTTTAAAAATTAAGAAATATGTGGGAAAACCTTCGAGGCCGGTCTTCTCTGTGAAGCTTCGCATGTGTACGACACAACAGTATTGAATCCAGGAGTGATACTGAAGCCAGGAACTGTGCAGTCAGCATTTTAAACTATTATGAGCTACCTTCTGAACCATTGCCAAGTTAATAGACAATGAAAGATAATGAGCTTGAAATTGGGTGTTAAATTGCATTTTTGGTGCTCTCCCTTTTTCTTGAAGTTTAACTGTTTCCTGGAGAAACAAAGTCATGTTTTGATGTATCACTATGTAAATATGTATTTTAGACCATGACAAAGGAAGGGAGAGAAAAAAAGGCATGTAGCTGGTTATATATTAACATAGGAAAATTAAGATATGCCAGATTATAAAATTGTTAGATTGTAAACCATACTGAATTTATGTAAAATGAAGATACTACATTCAAAGAATATAAAAAGGTATATTACTCATGGCCTAGAGCCACCTTCAAAACTCATAAAGCAGATTTATCCTACTTCAATTACTTAGACTTTTAGTAAGGCCTCTTTGTGTTGTTATCTCAGCAATATAAAATTGTGGATTCAATGAAAAGAAAAGAGATAATGAATGAGGGGACCAAATGATGGTGCTATATATATATTTGCCTTTGCCTTTCTGAGATGAGACAGACACTCTTAATTCTAAACTGAGGATTCTTATGTCATGGTATTAAACTGGACAAGGGAAAGCCATCTTTAACATAGTTCAAAAACGAACACCAAACTTCACTAATGTCATTCACCTGAATTTTTGAGGGCGAAAGATTTCATTATGATGAGAAGGAAGGCTTATCCTCATTAGTATAATTGTAGAATCTTTCCTTTACTTCCTTTTAAACTAATGAGTTACATTAATCCAGGTTCATTTTTATAAGCCTCTTGGGGCTAAATGTAAAGGACAGTCATCTTAGAAAACAATAAATTAAAAAAAAACATGTACGGTGCACTAAGCTCACGTATTTCATAAGACCTAGGTTAATACAACTGGCATCCAGTTTAATTAATCCTTGTTAGTGTAACAACTAATATCCCTCCCTAGCATGTTTCCTTTAAACATTAGTATGTTAATTAAATGTTTTTTTTTAAAGATTTTTCTTTGTACTTCAATATGGCATTTATACCATGTAAATCTCTTCTCAATAACTACCTTATAGAGATGTTTTCTTACAATATCTGGTCTCTTGCAGAAATTCTGGAGCCTTTTTGAAAGCTGTTCAGGTGTAGAATACAGATATTCAGCTGCAGGAAAAACAGATACATTTTTAATGAAACAAAAACCTCAAAGCACACACTCGATATTAGTCACTTTACTAATTAAAAATGCATATTGCTCTGTGCTGCCTCATGTTTTACATTATTTAAGCATGATTTTATAAGGTTACCTCAGCTCACAAGGATGTTTAATGCTAAATAAGACTGTGTAGTTGTGCTGTTTAGACATCTCCTTTGGGTGATTAAAATACATTATTCTAATGTAACACAATGCATATGTGATATATTTAGTGATGAGAATTTTTTCAAGGAACTGGTACTATAGCCGTATGTATCCTGTATAACAGTTGCATATTATTAACTAGTCAATTGTTTAAATAATTTGGTGTGACTCTTAGTCCTTGATTTTTTCTCTCTGTATATCATTAAAAAAATCTGTAAGCAATTGTAGCAACACTGACCTGCTTATAAAAATCCATCATTATGGGATGTGTATTCTAACAATGAAGAATGCTATTTGAAAACTTGCTTTTTTGTTATCTTAAAAGAACAGATGGTAAATATAAGCTTACTCTAATGTATTAAAACACATAAAATTTTCCTTAACACTAACATGTTGACTTGCCAAATAAACAATTGCTCCTGCCTAAGTTTATTTTCAAACTTTCTAATTTAGTATGAATCATGTATTAAATCACAACAAAGACAAAAGCACATTAAAGAAGCTACCTGGAAATATTTCGGGATAAACCAAATCTTTGGGACAAAGCGGGTAACAACCACAAAACACAGCTTCTAACCTAAAGAAATTTTAGAAAGAGGGTAAGAATATATTAAAAAGACATTATCACCATGGCCAGAAAGTGGTTTTGTTAGCCTAAGTTAACAGTATAAGCCCAGAGTTAACTAGGACAAGAAACATGGTCGGCAATACAATCCTAAAAGCCAAAGTTGCTCTTTTAAAAGATTTTATTGATCATATATGAATTTCATAGAACAGAACCAACAGCATATGTTTTGTTCACTGAATTAATCAAAGCGCAGTGCTGCATTTTTTTTTTTTTGTTTTTAAAATACTGTTTAACACATTTTATAATCAGCAGATAAACACATGTAACAACATGGTAAAGTATGGACAGCTTTTCTTAATAATGCTGCAAAGCCTCGGAATGTTCATTTTTCAAAAAATATTTAAGTAAAATAGCAAATACTTAACTTTAGCACTGAAGCCGTAGAAATGATCGAGGCACTTTTAAAAGCAGCAGAAAAAATTTACAATCTGTTGTGATGGGGCATTTTCATTTTAAGCTCATGCTTCAAAGCAGTTTGTTATTATTCAGAACGTAAAACTCTTCCCTTTGTTGAAAAACTCCCATGAAGATCACTTTAATGAACATCTTGCTTTTTTGACAAAAAATTCAGCTCACCTTCCATATTTTATCAGGAAGGAACCTTTTCTTATTAAACAAACATGGAAGTTTCACTTTGTGAGACGATTTCCCCATGGACCACCTTTGGAAGTTTTTCTCTACATCACAGTGGTAAGGGTTAAGAAGGGGGAAGGTATTGCCTCTCCGTGGTTGTGTTAGGTCTGCATAATGGCTATTGATCTGATATATAGTAAACTTTAAAGATACCACTGTCGTTTCTGTTGGCTAGAAATTATGCAGTGAAATTCAAAACACTCTTTAAAATATGTTTATTTTATGAGAAACTTTGAATTGCATCCAAAATGTTGACCAAAGGCAGAATTTATTTTGAACTGCAGATTTTTTTCAGCCCAAGAATAATTTAAAGTCATGTCAATGTTTACCTTGTTTATTTACAGTGACAAAGTACACGCAATTTAAGCTGTTTTTAAGTGGATGATGTTTTCCCTATTTTATTATGTTAAGCTGAAATTAGTGTAAAGGAAAAGTATTTACTTTGAAATGCAAATTTTGGGAAAATACTGAGCTCAA
>PVLC010002122.1:0-80000 GCA_004027655.1 Graphiurus murinus | reverse complement strand
ATATTTAGGGTTAATATTTCTTTCCTAGTTTAATTAGTCCATTTAAGAAACTATTGAACTCCCAATATGTCCTTAATATCTAACCAGAGTTCTGTTACTTTCTAGAATCAACGTATGCTGTAAGATATGATAAAATGAACTGCAAAGAATTATTTTTCTGTGTATTTTCAAATTAATGAAGTTTGTAAAATGAACATCAAGAAACTGACTTGTCAGTGGGTACAACCTTCATTCTCAATACCATTAATCTGACATTTTTCATAAGTACCAAATACAGTTAAAGTGTACTGTGAAAAAAAAAAAAAGAACTTGCTAAGTTACAGAGAACTTTGTGGGAATAAAAGGAAATAAAACCAAATTTAATCTTGTGAGTTTAGTTCAGTGTTAAGATTTTTTACTGAATAAAATAAAATACAACAGTATAATTGGGAATTTTAATAGATTACGTTGAGCTAGTATCTTTTCCTGGAGGTTTGTTATAGAATGAGAGGAAATGTACAAGATACACCTAACACAATGTGTGGTACACACTCAGTATTCAATAAATAGTAACTGTTATATATTAAGTACACTAATCCTAGAAGTTTTGGCTTTGTGATAATTTTTATGGAACTAAATTTCTTCATCTTACTTTTCTTTATCCATTACTTTAATAGTAGATAAAAATGAACTGCATTTGCTCTCTCAGGTCAGTTGGTTCTTGTAAAATTAAAAACAAAACAGTACAACTTTGAGAATATTAAAGATATTTTGATTAAAGTCTAAAAGCACAGTATATCAAAATAGATTAATTGAATAGATTCACAAATAAGTAATATTTCTATGATAAACTGGGCAAAGGTCAAGTCAATTTGAACATGTACAACAGTATTCCTACTATGTGTCGTGTGATATATATGGGGTGTTTTTTTTTTTTACAAGTGTGACTAATGGCTGTGAAATCAATTTAGACCAACAGAAAAGAAATGACATAGAACAGAAAAGAAAGGAAACATTAGAGTACATCAAATGTAATAAGAATATGTATTATGCCATGAGAGTTTTGTTTCAATTGTAAATAAACTCATTGGTATACTGAGCCACAAAAATATATATTTGGTGTGGTTATCTCAAAAGTTTGAAAACAATGCTGCATTAGGGTCTTTGGGTCATAGGTCATTCTTTTTTTTTTTTTTTTTTTGTCGTACTGAGGATGGAACTCAGGGGCGTTCTACCTTCAAGCTATACCCCCAGCCCTATTTTTTATTCTTTATTTTGAAACCAGGTCTCACTAGATTGCGGAGTGCCTCACTAGGTAGCTGAGGCTGGCCACGAACCCGGATCCTCCAGTCTTAGCCTCCCAAATGCTGGGATTACAAGCGTGCGCCACCACGCCTGGCTAGGACATTCTTAAGAACCTTGTTACTGAGGGACTGTAAGCACACTACTCACTGTAAATAAAATCCCATGGACACTCGAAGAAAGGAAGTAGCATATCTGAGAGGTCAGAGAGAGTGATTAAAACGAGTCTTGGATGATGAGTTGAGCTTTGACAGGTAAACGAGGGGTCTGGAATAATCTGTGAGTTATGTTCTAGAGACACTAGACTACAGCTTATACACACTTAAAAGGATCTAAGTAAGACTAGAAAAGTATCAAAGTCCCTATGAATGGTTTTACTTTCTGCAGTTTTAATTACCCATGGTTACCTGAGGTCTGAAAATACTAAATGGAAAAATTCAGAAATAAACAATTCATGAGTTTTAGATTATGTGTCTTTCTGATTAACATGATGAAATCCTGTGCTGTCCTGCTCTGTCCTGCCTCGGACATGAATCATCTCTCTGTTCACCCTATCTATGCTGTGTATGCTACCCACCCATTACTCACACACAGTAGCCATCTTGGTTATCAGACTGACTCTAGTGGTATCCAATGCTTATATTCAAATAATCCTTATTTCAATTAATAATGACAGAGTAGTGATTCTAGAAGTTTGAATATGCCAAAGAGAAGCTGTAAAGCACTTCCTTGAGTAAAAATCTGAAAACGTTCTCCACTTCATGAGCAAAGAAAAAATAAATCATATGCTGAAATTGCTAAGATCAATGATAGTAACGAATCTTCATAAAAATTTCATAGAAACTGTAAAGTAAAAAGAAGAAATTCATACTGGTTTTGTTGTCAAACCTCAAACTATAATAGTTAAGGCCACAGTGTGTGGTAAAAGGCACTGCATTTATGTATGTATGTATAGGATAAAATACAGTATAGTTAGGTTTGGGTACAACCCACAGTCTTGAGAATCTACTGGGAGCTTGGAACATATCCCCTGCTGATAAGGGGAGGGAGGCTACTGCAGCTGAAACCACACTGGGAAGACCAGACCAATGAGACTGACTTGATTTGATAAGGACAGTAGATGAGGAGAAGATGAGACATGTGGAGGGCACCTTTAGAAAGTTTAAATTGGCAAAATCTTATAGGATGGAACAGCGGGCAATGTCAGTCAGCTCTACTTATCTCAGTCAATGAGATAAGTAAGGATGGATTCAGAGAGTGGAGAAAGACCTCGGTGGGTACCCAGAGGTGAAGAAAGAATGACAGGCAATGACAAGGCCCAAAGCATATAGCAAAGTGACTGGAATAACTGTGACTGGTCCAAATCAATGGCTCTCCAATACCTGAGGGTGGGGGACTGATTGGGAGTGCAGACAGACAGAACAGGAAGAAATAAGATGTATTTTAAGAAACATAGTTATGATACTTGTCATTTTCACAGTAAAAATTTCAGAAAGTGTCACTGTGTGAAATCCCCCTTTAGGATGGGGATTCGAAAGCCCCCCTCTTTTTTTTGAGGTACTGGTGATTGAACCCAGGGACAGTTTACCTCCAAGCTACATCCCTTTTATTCTTCATTTTGAAACAGGGTCTCACTAAGTTGCAGAGGACCTCACTAAGTAGCTGAGGCTGGCCACGAACCCGGATCCTCCCGTCTCAGCCTCCCAAGTACTGGGATTACAAGTGTGTGCCACCATGCCCGGCTTTGAAGCCCCTTTTAAAAGCTGAGAAACCCTAATCTCTGAAGTCGCTTCTAGTTTTAACTTCTTTTGGATGACTTTACAGATGGGTAGAGTAAAGCTGAAAGAGGCAGCATGGCGATTTGGAGGCAGAGTTGGAATTAGACCCCTTGCCTTATAAATTCTCAGGTAGTGTTCATACCATGGCAGCAAATACCAGTGATGACTTCCATTTTGCAAATGAAACCGTCTAGGCCAAGGGAGATACAGCTGGAAAAACTTTCTAGGTAGATCCAGATATTCACTCTCTGTGGCACTGCTTTCTGTCTGACTCCTATTGTGATAGGCATTGTAGGAAACGGGAATGTTAAAACAGGCAGGCCTGGCCAGTTGTGGTGGCGTTGTAACCCCAATACTTGGGAGGCTAAGATTGCAGGATCACAGGTTTTCGGCCAGCCTCAGCTACTTAGTGAGGTCCTCTGCAACTTAGTGAGACCCTGTTTCAAAATAAAGAATAAAAGGGATGTAGCTTGGAGGTAGAATGTCCCTGGGTTCAATCACCAGTACTGCCTAAAACAAAACAAAACAAAACAAACCCAACCCCCCCCCAAAAAGGCAGGCATTCCCCACAGTCCTGCATTAGGGAAATATTATTTTGACCATATGACAATTTAAACCATGACCATATACATGACTTCAACTTTTATCAAAAAGATAACATACCAAGTCACAGCATATCAGCTACATTCTAAGATCATCCCCTTATATGTGATATTCTATCTTTCTTATATATCAGGACATATCTAAGTCATATAAGCATTTACAGACCTTCAAAATTAGAGGCCATTTCCCATTTCCTAAATGTCTATCAATGTCTTGATATTTCCATTAATTAACTGATTTCCTTGTGTCTTTCCCAAGTGCAGATTTCTCATAAACTTTGAGGACAGTTTATGAAAATGAGAGAGCATTTGTTTCCCCTCAGTAATGTTTTCATAGTTATAACTTCTGAGAACAATTTCTTGAGAGAAGCTTTGGGAGTTGTATTCCGGAACACATTATCTTCATGGTCTTCCCCCTGGTAGGATGGAAAAATGATCTTGCCTTGAGAATTACACTGAATCTTCTAGTTTCAGTAGAAAAGATAAATATTCTTGCCAAAGCTGCAGGAATAGACTATAAGCCAGGGATGGCACGCCTGGGAGTGGCCACAGGAAAAAGACTGATTCTCACAGGGCACAGTGAGGAAGGAGAGTGACTTGCATTGGTGAATCTCCTGAGCATTTGGGAGGGAAGGGCTGTGGCAGAGCCCTTTCCTGAGAAAGGAGAGGAGAGTTGCTCAGCACTGAATTGAACTGTAAGAGCCTTTCCTGAGAAAGGAGAGGAGAGTTGCTCAGCACTGAACTGAACTTCCCCCTAGTCAGGGTGTCCGTGAGATCTGGGCCAAGGGAGCTTGGCCCTGCAACTAAGAGAGCTGCTGACTCCTGCCTGTAGCTTACTCCATTTCAGCAGCTGAACTCCTCATCTACAGAGAGTCTTCTGCTTAGTTCCACCATGACCCTGTTATGGCAGCTGACTGAGAAGTGACCACAGTACAGTAAGAAATGTGCTCTGGAGTGGATGGAATGAATATAGATGCTATGAAGAAATATGGAAGAGAAGGGGAAAGGATACACGACAGGAAGCAACATTGTTGGGATTTTGCCAGGTGGAGAAAGCATAACAATGTGCCAATCTGGGAAGAGAAGAGGGACTTAAGCAACGAATAACACAAGACACAGAAGTAGTAAGTGCACAGATGTATGAGAAAATGATAACGAGAACTGGCATTCATGAGGGACTGGGCTAGGGTCAGATTTGGAAGAACTTCACTTGCTAAAAGGGAAGTTTAAATCTATCCTACAGAAAACTTATGATACAAATACTGTTGTTATACTGTTATGAGTCTCTCTTGGATAGTCTGGGATTAGAAAGAACACTGATGGTAATAGATAGATGATTTGAATTTCAAAGTATCCAGAGGCTGGGAGACCAATCTTTGTATGAATCAATATCCCAGATAATAAGGAAGGACAAGAACTGGAGAAGAGGCAACAGGCAAAGAGTGTGACAAAGGACCAAGAATGAAGAGGATCATAGTGTCAGAGTGACCTGTGGATCATGGAACAGTGGAGAGGGAATGAGTCAACAACAATTATCATTTTTTTCTTTCTTTGAATTATTTCCATGAGATACATTGTCTGATGTAAAATTTCCAGGACAAGCAAAGAGTATAATAATTTATATGGCTCAGGAGAAATCATTTACACTGTCCCTACGTGTGGCTGCTGCCCCCGAGTTGCCTATTCTTAGTTACACTATGCTTTTACTTTCATTTCTTTGGTGAATTGAACTTTTCTTTCACAAATTTTTTACATTTATTTATTTATTTATTTATGTGTGTGTGTGTGTGTGTGTGTGTGTGTGTGTGTGTGTGTGTGTGTGTTGTATGGTACTGGGGATTGAACCCAGGGGCATTCTACCTCTGAGCTATACCCCCAGCCCTATTTTTTATTTTGAAATAGGGTTTCACTAAGTTGCAGACGGCCTCACTAAGTAGCTGAGGCTGGCCATGAACCTGTGATCCTCCTTTCTTAGCCTCCAAATTACTGAGATTAGTGATGTGCACCACCACACCCTACTGTTCATCTTCATATTAAACAAAAACAAAATATATATGCTCTCTATGTATTCATACATAAGTGAACTTTTTTGTTTTTATCACTTGCAAATTATTAATTTTATTCAATTTCTTGTTTCATTATTTGAAACACTGAGAATGCTTCACACAAGTTGGTTTTATTTCAGTTTCCATTTCTTCCCAATTTTCTACTATTATATATCTGAATCTATAAAGCATTCTTTAAAGGTTTGAGTACTTTAGTGAGACCCTGTTTCAAAATAAAAAACAAAATAGGGCTGGGGGTGTAGCTCAGAGATAGAATGCCCCTGAATTTGATCCCTAGTAACACACACATATTCACACACACACACATACACAAGAGATATCACTTCATACGTGTTCTGAATCTGGTAGAATGTGTTTTCTACCATGATTCCTTTGTAATTGATTTGATATTCTGCCCACTCACTTTTAATTTTTTTTTTTTTTAATTTCAGAGCCACCTTGTGGAGATAAATAAAGTAATGGTATGGTACCATATTTAGAATCCTAAATTCATAAATTAACAGATAGCATAATTACTACTATAGCATTTACTCTTTCCTTCAGGAGCAAATCCTTCTGTCTTTTCTACTTTCCCCATTATGCTTGCTCATTCAGCAAAGGACTGGGGAACAAAAGAATTCAGTTTGAGTTTCAGATTCTTGGGAAACTGACCTTTGTAATTATATTCTTGGGAAAGTAAGGACATGTCTGTTTCTGAGAATCACAGGAGGGTGGCTCTCTCTACTGAGAACCTAGCTCACATTGGTGCTTCTAAAATGGAGCCAATATAAGGAATTTTCCTGGGCTGTTATTTCGGGGATGACAATAATTGTTTAAATCACTAGATTGTTGTAAGGGCTGCTCAGAAGCATTATAAGATAATGCATTCAAAATTATATAAATTTTATAATGTAAACAAGGGTATGTTGTAATAAAATTTTAATTTATAAACATTCTTGCTTCCCAGTCAAACTGTAAGATTCCAAAGGGGAAGAATCATGTTTTCTTCTTTTAGTATTCACAATACTTTACACAATGCCAGACCATAAGAGGAACTCAGTAAATAATTCTGTTAGGGGAATGAATACTGATAAAAATTTGAAAAATTACAAGGACAAGGAATACGTTTAGGAAATGATCTAGCCTGGATAGAATGAATGCATTTGATCTTATAAGTACACTTATTTCATTTTACATATAATGTTATAATTCAGCATTAATCAATTTATTAGTAACTTTTCTTCTCCCAAAAGCCCCTCATAGTAACAATTTAAACCTTTATGTTAATGTGATATGTTATTTGTGTTCTAGAACCTTCCTGGCATTTCCCCCTTAGTGTAACCACACTATTGAAAATGAGAGAGTAGCTAGGAGCTGAGTGAAGGAGGAGGTGGGAGGGGAGGGAAATGCTATGTAATTATCCAACATTTGACTCCAGAGCTAAGCATCAGGACTAAGCCAAGATCACAGTCGTAATCCTTGTCATGCCAGACACTAACCAGAAGCCTTTCACATACTGTTCCTAACCTTAAATTAAAGGTGAACCAGAAAGACTTCTGTCTGCCAAAACCATAGTACAGGTTTCTAGTTTCCCTGCAACCTTCCTGGCTGCCTTAGTGTCTAAAGCTGAAACTCCTTTCCACCGCCATGTCTGCAGGATGGAAAGAAGAGCCCTTATGTAAAGCTCCAACTGTTCACAAAAAAGAGTATTTTGTTTAGAATTAACATTTGTGGGAAATTATTAAGTATACAAACACATTCCATTGATTTGATATCTTAAGTATTTGCTTTTTGTTTTTTAAAATCATCTCAAGGGCTAACAATGTGACCTTGTCATGAGAACTGGCCCAAACTCAAATATTTGCATCAAGGAGCTTCAGGCTTTTTGGTTCATTTGTAACATGGAGTCGGACGCAGATGGTTGATGTGGCAGAATGACCTTTCAATTTTCTGAATAAAAATAAAATGAACTTTTAAGGTACAGCACCACTGATGTCTTTTTTGGATCCAAAATGCATTAAAAACTCACTCCATATACAAACTCTGCAGGGAAGTCCATGAGTCTTATAATAAAACCTGTATAGTAGTTTAGAAAGCACTTTCCACCAAATTATCTAATCATGCTGCAGTCCTCATTGTAACTCACTGAAGCGGATGGGGCAGGTGGTTTTATTATCATTTCCCTTCCCAACTCTTCTTCCTTTTTATTGCACAGATGTGTTAACTGAGGTTAACCTAGACAGCTATAGGACCCATCTCCAAACCTGGTTTACTGACTTTAATTCCTGTAAATTGGATTCTCAGTCTTGGCACTATTGATATTTTAGGATGGGTGAGTCTTTGTGGTGGGTGCCTTCTTATACATGGTAGGATGTTTCGCAGTGTTGCTGGCCTCTGCCTATTAGAGGGCAGGAGCATATCCTCTGCCCAACAGTTGGGAAAACCAAAAATGTCTGTAGACCTTGCTAAATGTACCCCAGGAGAGGAGAGGAGCCATTCTCATTGATGATCACTATAAGCTTTTCAAAATGTCAAGTCATCTGTAAATGATAACAGAAACCACCTCCATTTCACATTGGTTCTGCCTTACAGGGCACAGCTGCTAGAAGTTTCTTCAGAAGCAGTGGCTGTTCCAAGCCAGAAGACTTTAGGAGACAGTCTAATATGTGTAAAGCTCTTTACTGAACTGGGAAAATGTCTGCAGATTAAGATAGAAATCTTGGATAGGCTTGCTTTTCTCTCTAAGGAGACATAGACTATGATGTATGTTACTGAGCTGTGGTGGTCAATTGTGCAGGTCACCAAATATTTTTGTTCTTCCATTCTTGGCACACAGTAAGATTGCCTCTCCTGGCCCTCCTTGTAAGTGGGCAGTGCCTTGCAAAAGTACTGGCCACTGAGTTGAGTGAAACTTCCTGCTCTGTTTAAGCCAGAGCTCTTAACTGTCAACAGGAGAATTTCCTAAGTTTTCTCCTTTTGTTGGTAACTAGTGATGTCTGAGATGGTGGTTTCCTGGGTTTGTGAGTGACTATAAATCTACATGTTTTAGGTCACTGTGATTTGCCTATTACCTTAGCATTGCCTAATTTATTTAGACTGATGTAACAGCTGAAAAATGAGAAAAAGAAAAAAAATTAAATCAAACTCACATTAAAATAGAAAATAAAATGTATAAAACCATCTAGAACTTGCTTAGAACTTGCTTAGAGGATTTTGTCCTGAAAAAAAAAATCTCTACTTTCATTCGCTGTTCAGTATTTGGAAATTGTTTCAATGAAACTTTCTATGAAGCTGGTAAAGTATACTATTATACTATTCTAATAAGCCAATCTCATTGATCCATTTAAATAATATTCACTGAACACTAAATATGTGACAAGTGTTGTCTGGGATACTTTTCTACTTAATATCAGTTTTGACACCTTTCTCCTGATTTAGACAGAGAAGAAAGAAGGAATCCACTTGGATATCTACGAGGCAAGAAGATATTTAGGAAACAATTTTTTTGAGTGTGTGGCTTTCCATTTGCAAAACTATTATCAGAAAAAAATGGAAAGAATTCCCACGACAGGCTACGGATTGTCTATAACTGTTACTTCTGGATTTCTTACCTATAAAACAGAGAAATTTTTCTATATAGAGAACAGGTCGAACATTAGCTTTGGAGATGGGCAGACAAATTTAAATTGTGGCTTCTTGCCTGACTGAATGTTTTTAGGCAACTGACAAACTCTCTGTGTTTACATTTCTCAACTGTAAAATGATAATTCCAACAACAGCTAATTCACAGGGTTGTTGTGAAGAGTAAGGGAAGCAACATAGAAAGAACTTAAAACAATGGCTGGCATATGCTGAGCACTCAAGAAATGTTAATTCTAACATTTTAAAGGAATGTTCTAGAAAGTGATGAAAAAACACTGGACTACACACTCCAACTATGACAGAACACATGTCTACTTTATTAACCATTTAGTCTTAATGTCCAGCACTGTGCCTAGTACAAAGAATATATTTTTAAAAAAAATCTGTTGAACAAATACCGCAGTGATTAGGAGACTGCCTCCAGGTTCCACTCTAAATCCAGCTAGGATGTTCTGCGGGGTGTTTCCCGCTATACTCAGCTGTGAGGCCCCTGGCATCACCAGCTCTCCTTGATCGCTCTCCTCTTTCATAAAGTCAAGCGATGAGACAAAAGAGCTACAAATTAGAGAGCTATAAACTGTAACTGATCATCCTAATTCTACTCCACTTTCCAGGAAAAGGATTACAAAAGCCTTATAATTTTTACTTGAAAATCATCAACAGTGTGGAGACATCACATGTTTATGCTGCATTATAGTTTTAGAATTCTCAAAAGAAATTTAGTGCTGATTGTTTGCTTCATGAAAAAGAGCAGTAAAACTTGTTGGTACTAATGCCATCATTCAGCAGTGCTATTTTGCCCTAAAAGCTCTGTGGAGAGGAAAGGAGAATGAAAAGGATCAAGAGGAACCCATGGTCTGGTGTCTTAGATTCCACCTCTCTTGGTTTTCCAATCCATCTAAGATTGTATATGAAAGAGAAAAGCTTGACTCACTGAAGGGCAGTTCAATCAAAAAGACTTATGCAGTCAGGCATGGTGGCACATGCTTGTAATCCAAGTACTTGGGAGGCTGAGATAGGAGGATTGCAGGTTTGAGGACAGCCTCAACAAGTAGTGAGACTCTCAACAACCTACCAAGACCTTGTTTCCAAATAAATAAAATCGGACTGAGGGTGTAGCTCAAAGGTAGAATGGCCCTAGGTTCAATCCCCAGTACAACAAACAAAACAAAAAACAAAGGGACTTATGCTTTCAGAGTCTCAGTTTCTCTACCTTTAAAATGGGATGATGATTGCTCATTGGGATTATTGTAAGCATTTTATGGAACAATCATCAAAGGACCAGATAAAGAGTAAGCTTTCAATAAATGGTAGCTTCTATAAATTATTATAGCATAATACTAATTACAGTTAAAATTATTAATAAGAAACCCACTTCCCCACAAATACTGAGTGTTGCAAACAATTCTTCCAACTGGTATTACACAGTTTGAAGGCTGTTTTTATAATCTAAGTTTTATTTTTTTAATGTGTGTGTGTGTGTGTGTGTGTGTGTGTGTGTTACTGAGGATTGAACCCAGGGGCATTCTACCTTCAAGCTATACCCCCAGCCCTATTTTTTAGTCTTTATTTTGAAACAGAATCTCATTAAGTTGCAGATGGCCTCACTAAGTAGCTGAGGTTGACCGTGAACCTGGATCCTCCTGTCTCAGCCTCCAAAGTACTGGGATTACAAGTGTGCATCACCACACCCGGCTTTATAAACTAGATTTTAAATATACTAATGCAGCATCAAGAAGAGACAACAGGCACAAGATAGATGCCTGCTCGATAATTCTGCTCATGGAAGCGCAAGATAAAGAGATTGGAATGATGGATGGTGAGCTGGGGGAAAGAATGTTTAATGTTAGATAAACAATTGGGTCAGAAAACAAGAATGGGAACAAGCAGCCTAGCATAGTGTTTAAAGCACTACCTGGTGGTGTGACCTTATTTAATTTCTTTGTGCCTTGGGTTGCCCACCTGTGATAAAATAGAGACAATAATATTGAAGAGGACTGTTAAAAGTTAAAAGAGTTGATATCTGTAAATGACTTATAATAATGCCTGGAATACAGTAAGTGCTATAAAACATTTGTTAAATAAACCAGAGGAGTAATAAGAATGGCTGATGGTACATAGAATGGTTAAGAGACCCTTGGAGTCAAGATTAGGAAGCTCCTGGGCTCAGCCATCCTTCCAATGCTTGCGCTCCTTCACTGTGCAGGTGAAGTATGGGAGCCATGAGGAGTTGACTCACATTTGAGATGACAGATATGGACCAACGGTTGAGACAGAAAGGAGCACAGTGCAGAGTAGAAGTAACAGAAGCAAGTACATAGATAATATGGTACCCCTTCCTGTGGGCTTCCACAGCATTGCTTAAGTAGTCCACAGTGTCCTAGTGTCCTCCTGGGAGGGGAAACTGAGTCCTGCTCACTGGCATCTCTCTTCCACAGAGCTCATGAAGTATGTGTTGCTGTGAAGCCTAATAAGCAATAAGAGTGGACCTGTCATGACTGAGCACTAGGTACTTGGACCCTTGGCTGCTCCACGCCCCACTCATAACCCTCTATGTGTCTGAAAGAAGCTCAGTGTTGATGTGTGGGAGGTGACAGCTGTGATTATAAGAATGCACTTCTTTGAGTTAAACCCTAGTCCTTTTTTGTAGAGGTGGCCTAAAGTTTACTCGTGTTGAACCTGGTGAGGAGGACTCTGTCAGGCATTTCCTCCAGCCTCTTTTCTCAGTCCATTCACATACACATACACCTCAAAACTGGTACCAACAAACTGAACTTTCCACCTTTGCAAATAAGCCAATTTTTTCTTCCCTTATTTCTCCATAGCTATCCATCCATCTACCAAATTCTTTCATGTTTTCCTGGAGAATATCTCTCTCCTACAGCCAGTTCACTAATTACTCTGCCACCTCACAGAGCTTCACTGGTATTACTATCACAGAGTCTTGTTGTGATTCTGCCTAAGTATCATTTCAAGATACAGCTTCATAAAATGCAAGTTGCATCTTATTTCTTCCGTATTCCAATGTAGGTCCCCTAATCTACTTTGGGAATCAAGATCTACCTTACCTGTGTAAGGTAGGTATTAACTTACTAAAGTCTGCATGCACAAGATCTCCTGTTCTACTTAGATTAGTTATCTCACAACATTAATCACCGAAATCTTTCTCTTTTTTAAACACAATATCTAAAAATGATTGCTTCTCTGTGCTCTGCCCATGCCATTTCCCCTTTTGAAATAACTTAATCAATCCTTCTTTTCTGGCCAGTGGAATAGCGTTAGCCATTCATGTACTAGTTCATCAATTAACAATTAACACATCTAAGCTCCATGTGTCAGTACTATTATATAATTATATTATCTTGTTTTTCACTCTCTGTTTTCTGTGCTTATTTCCTTCTCAACAAAATTATAAATTTCTTGAGGGCAGGGAGCTTACATTACTTTTCCTTTTTTATCTAACAAATGTTGATTGAGCTGTAGCACTGTGTGAACACTGCACTTGGTTTGTAGTGTGGTGAAGAATAGACACAGTCTCTGGTTCTTATAGAACTTATTACTTATACATATGTGTGTGCGTGTGTACACACACAGGGGGAGAGACAAAAAGTGTACAATTATATTAAATAATTTGCAACTGAAGTGAATGCCATAAAGAAAAAAAATCTAGAGTGTTGAGAGACCATGAAAAAGCTTAATATTAAAAGAAAATGTCCCAGCCAGGTGTGGTGGCTCATGCCTATTATCTCAGTACTTGAAAGGTTGAGACAGAAAGATTGTAGGCCCGCTTCAACAACCTAGTGAGACCCTGTTCATCAAAATAGAAAATAAAAAGGGCGGGGGGTATAACTCTGAGGTAGGATGCCCCAAGGTTCAATTTCCAGTAACTAAAACAAAGAAAGAAAGAAAGAAAGAAAGAAAGAAAGAAAGAAAGAAAGAAAGAAAGAAAGAAAGGGAGAGAGAGAGAGAGAGAAAGAAAGAGAGAGAGAGAGAGAGAGAGAGAGAGACAGAAAGAAAGAAAGAAAGAAAGAAAGAAAGAAAGAAAGAGAAAGGCAGGCAAATAGTGGGAACCCTAATACATTGTTGGTGGGATTGCAGATTAGTGCAACCACTTTGGAAAACAGTATAGAGGATCCTCAAATGAATGGGAATTAACCTACCATATGATCCAGCAATACCACCTCTGGCTATCTATCCAAAAGAATGAAACCAAACTACCAGACTAATGCATATGTATCTATGTTTATAGCTGCATGGTTCACAATTGGCAAATTATGGAACCAGCCAAGATGTCAATCAATAGATGAATGGATTACAAAACTGTGGGATATGTACACAGTAGAATTTTACTCAACCATAAAGAAGAACAAAATAATGTCACTTGCAGGGAAATGGATGGAACTGGAAATCATTGTGTTAAGTGAGATTAGTCAGTTGCAAAAAGTAAAAATTCAATCAATAGATGAATGGATTACAAAACTGTGGGATATGTACACAG
This sequence comes from Graphiurus murinus, assembly GCA_004027655.1. Classification (NCBI taxonomy): domain Eukaryota; kingdom Metazoa; phylum Chordata; class Mammalia; order Rodentia; family Gliridae; genus Graphiurus; species Graphiurus murinus. Next base: position 66,154 of record PVLC010002122.1, on the reverse strand, counting down.
TAGAATTTTACTCAACCATAAAGAAGAACAAAATAATGTCACTTGCAGGGAAATGGATGGAACTGGAAATCATTGTGTTAAGTGAGATTAGTCAGTTGCAAAAAGTAAAAATTCATATGCTCTACCTAATACACGGAAGCTAGGGAGAAAGTGGGACATAAGAGGGACTCTAGATGAAGAAGGAGAAACCTTAGATGAGCAAAGAAGGCGACTTAACTGAAGGTGATGGGGGGGAGGGAAACACCCTAATGTACATGAAGTACTTTCACCATCATATCAAAGTCAATCATTAAACTGAACTTGAGAAGGAGGGAGGTGGAGGGAGTGGGGCAGGAATTGGGGAAGGGTTAAATGAGAGATGTGTGCATGTATGCCTTTATCAGCTTGTCCCAACGATGTATGATTACAATGCACCAATAATAAAAATAAATAAAATAAAATGACCTAACAAAAACAAGAAAGGCAAATAGAACAAAAAAGAAAATGCTCCAGAGTCGAGATCAAAAGGGTAAAATAGAAGTAAGCAGGTAAATAGGGTCTGAAGAAACAAGATGCTTTAAAGGAGCTGAGAAAAGGTCAATGTGTGCAAGCCACAGAAGCAGAAGATAAGTCATGAGATTAGGCTACGGAGAACAGGTTGGCATAGTTCTTAGCATAGAATCCAGAAGTGTTGCTAAGTGAGAACAAATCTTAGGTGGTCCTTAAGTGTTACAATGCATGATGGCAAGGATCATTTCTGAACTTGTATTGCCTGTATATTTGGTTTTCAAACAACGCTCAACACCCAAACCTTTAGAAACATGAACACAAGTGCTTAAGAGAGATATCAGAATGTGCATTTTACTGACCTGCCTGAACATGACTGGTGAGGACCTAGGGCAAAGGAAACAGCTCCCTTTTAAAAGGCTCCATGTGCCACAAAGAACAAGAAGACCTGCTGCTAACAGCTCCCAATATTTGTCTTTCTCAAGGTCAATAAAAAAGGTATGCACCAATGACAACTATTATATGGACCGAGGTCCATTCCACATTACAAGTTAGATGCCAAAATGCTTTACACAGACCACCTAATAGATGGTAATGTATTTCAGTCATTACTGATGTGAGCAGGATTCAAACCCGTGACCCTAGAAGTGAGAGGTTATATATCCAATTACAAATTCTTGCTGTCCGTAAGTGTTAAGATGCCTAAAGCAATATATTTTATTTACATCAAGATGCATTGTATAAACTATATTTGATAAAAGAGATGACTTCATGTTCTCAACTTAAACCAAAGAATGCTTACTTAAGTATTTTTTTAATTGAATCAGACTTTAATGCCATCGTATAATCTTTTGGTTAACAGTGCTCATCTTGATTATTCTAACAAAGGAAAACATAGAAATTAATACTTAAGTTGTAGAGCTTATGTCATCTATAAAAACACACATTAGAAAATTCTAAGGAGGTACCTGGGACATCTGTAAAGGTTTCTCCAAGGACAGACACATGGAAATCAAGTCCTAAGTTCTTTAGCTGCATTAATACCTTAAAGAAACTCTCTGGATCTTTGTCGTGCTCCCTGGAAAGTAACAAAACATAACTAGTGTTACTGTAAGGAATATTCTAGGAAAAATGGTTTCAGTTCTCACAGAACCAGTTCTTTTCAGACTTTATTGCTAGTCCAGGCAGCCTCTGGCATTCAAGCAGAAATTTCTCCCTAGCCCTTATGCTGTGGTATCAGCACTGTGGTGTTTCATGTATGCAGACTCCTCTCTCCTGATCAAACCCAGGACACTAAAGGTTGAAGGCTCTGCAACCTTTTGTTAGAGGAGAAATCTATCTTGTTATTTAGGTTATACTACAGGAAAGATATGGTATTTTTTTCTTCTAAACTGGTAAATTTTTCACTTACACTTAAAAAAAAAATACAGGAAAGAACAATCTTCAAAGGATAATTCTCTATGGGTCATGAGAATATACCAAACACGCTTTTCATTTCCATAGGTCCGAATGCCTTCCTCCCACATTTCCTGAGGTGATTTGTGCCCACAAAGAACACACAATTTAGAGAGTGAGGTTACAGACCCCTTCACTAATTTCACATTTTTAAATAACTGAAAAAAGAAGTATAAATACATCGAAAGGGGACAGGGGGGACAGGCCTGAGTCTATATCGGCTGAGTATTAACTTAGGAGTGGGTGTTATTCAACATACAGAAGAATCATAATAAAGATAATACTTCCATTTAGTAAAGATTGTGAAAGGCTGTGCTCACCACTATACCACCAATACTAGCAGAGACTTCAAAAGATATGGATTATTTTCTGTTGTTTAGTTTGTCAGTCTTCTTTTTGCTGACAGAATGAGAGGCTAAAGGACACTAAAACTTAAAAAAAAAAAAAAAGTTCTCCAATACTATACGTCATTAATTAAAATGAAATGAGGTTTTTTCCCTTTTTTTATATTCTAAGGTGTGAATATTTCAGTATTTCTTGCTTTTAATTACACTGTTTTAAATTATCTTATTTCAGACAGATGTAGACCAGATGCCTTCAAAATATTTTTTATTTATAATTCAAATTTTAACTTCTTTTTATATTACAGAAAATAGTTATATATCAGCAATTGAATTTCTCATTCACCAACTAATTATGTAAAATAAATCTGTAAATTGATCAAACTGCTATATGAAATATGAAAATTACATCATTCAGGAAATCTCATGAAAAATGACATCTGCACCCCTAAATGTGTTAATTCACAATTCAGTCAATATTTTCAGTATTATAAATTAAAACAAATGCATCTTCTAATTAACATTTTTAAATGGCATTTATAATCTTATGAAATTATAAAATCTCATAGAATTAGAGATATATAACCATTTATTTTAAGCTCTGTCTTTCAGTTTGATTTACTTCAAATAATAAGGAATGCAATGGCAGAATGCTCATTGCTTTTTAAGATGATGTGGATTACATGCAAGTACCATTGGGAAGTTTTTGGATAGTTCTCATATATACTACAGCTATGGGCAAGAACAAAGACTCAGAACAGTTTGAGAAGAGAATACACCATATGCTATCTGCAACCATATCAATCAAATAGCTGCCACCTTATCTGTAAAATGTTCTTTTAGTCTGAATCTCTTGGAAATACTTAGATGAAAGAATGGAAAAGATATAGCATAATATATCTTAAGGAGGGAGTAACACTGTAGGGAAATCTAGCCACTCAGTTCTTTAGATTTTTCATTTTAAGTTCCAAAAATTTTGGCTATGGATCCCCAAGAGACTATCTAAGTATTTCCTGCTGTGTGTGCCTATGTGTGTGTGTATTAACATAAAAGTAGATGTGATTTGGTGCTGGGAGGAGGGTTAGTTGGGGGGGGGGTGGTGGAGGCTGTAGTTCTTAAAAGATTCCAGTGTGAATATTTTCAAAGAAGCAGGCTTTATGAACCTCATTTTCAATGTTTCTATACAAGATAAATGCATTACAATCCTACTGTATGCTTTAGATATTTCTTATAGGTGGACAAAAGCTTTCATATTCAATAGTTACTTTCCATAAGAACACAAAAGAGATTTATGTGAATCCCTTTTTGCTTAAACCATAATATATGGCTGAATGTAAGGTGAGATTTTTCTTTCCCAAAATTATCCCTCAGCAAAACAGGCATTTTATTCCAAAGTCTTTAAGTCTCTTCTAATACAATGCACTCTCTATTACTTTATTTTGAACAAAGTACTGTTTGGGGAAGGTTCATTAGCCTGAAACATTGTCAACTGATGAGAGTTTGGGATAGTTTTAACAGTTCTTTACTTGATGAGAATAGTAAAAATGGAAGCACACAAATTTAATATTGAGAAATTATTTTGGGAGACATGACCTAACAATTCTAAGTGATGGGTGTTGTTGAAAACAAGTATTTTAAAGGTGGCTAAAAATGGTAACAGAGTAAGTGGTTACTAGAGATCGTGAGCAGTGAGTAGGTTTTTATAGCTGGGCAAAAGATTTCTAGTGATGGCATCAGATAGTTTCACCAAGTCCTTCACCTCAAACCATTTGGATGAAATTCCAGATGACAGGTGGTGGAAACAGGCCAGTTGTTGAAAAGATGGCACCACCCTGATGTCAAGGACACATGGGAGGAGGGTGCGGCCCAAACTCTTTCCTGAAATATAAGGGTGGGGGAAGAGGAGTGATTCTAAAAACACTTCCCACAATCTTGGCTTCCCAGTGTTATTTATGTCTAAATGAATAGAGTTTATATTATAAGCACACATTTGATTATTTTCAAAGTTTAATATAGTCACTTTAGCTGAACTGTTGTCAGAGTTTTCTTTGCCTAACATTCATTCATTCAAGGCACGCACAAATATTAGCTACAGCAATACCACAAGACAAGGATAATATTCACAGTGCTCAATACATTTTGTTAGACAAGGAGCTCATTCTAGATATCCTTTAAGTCCTCCATGGATCTTACCCCAGTGTCTATAATATGGACGAACCAGTTTAGCAGAACATGTGAATCTGTCTTAAATTCCTAAGAAGTCTAATGCAAAACTCTCATATATATGATTTTAGCACATCGCATTAAATATAAGATAGGGGATTTAAAGATAATATGCTGAGTACTCCTTTCTGCTAACAGCTGCTAAGATTAAACATTTAATGATACACCTAGATCTCTAGAACCACACTTGTAGATTTATGGACTCCTAAACACTTCTGTTCTTATCCACTGCTGGTAGGAATTTAACAATCTTTTAGAGGGCAATTTGGTAATGTGCATTATAACCTTAAAGAGTTCATAACTTCTGCCCCAATCATTACAATTTAGAAAAGTTAGCCTATAAACATGCACACAGAAATCCAGCTAAGGCTTGTTCATAACAGCATTGTTTCAAATAGCAATTATTTGCAAACAATCTAATGGGATGATAAGTAAATATATTTTGACACATATGCATCATGCAATCCCACGCAGCCACTAAAATGTTGCAGAAGTATATTTCTTGACATGAAAAGATATTCAAGAAATATGTTCAAGTAAAAGAGAGATAACAGAGTAGTATGTATTATGATTAGTTTATGTAGGACAAATGGATACATATGCCCAGACTGAGGTTTAGGATTAATTATACCAAAATGTTAAAAGGCTATATCTCTAGGAATTGTTGTAAATGTTTTCTCCGTTTATTTTCTCTTTCCTTTAATAAACATTTCTTATGTAATCACTTTTACTGTTTTAAGAACCTGTCATTCTCTAATATTCCACCATAAAACTGTATTCGTAGGATTTTTGCTTAAGTCTAACATTTTCAGTGTTTGTAGCAGCATCATTTCTCCTTTCCTGTGACCCTTCTACTTTTGACAACTGCCAGTCAAGAGAACTTGCTTTATCATAGGACATTCCAGTAGAAGAGTCAGGATCTAGGCTTCCCAACAATCTCTGTATTCTTGACTAGGTACGAGTGAAACCGTCTGGCTGGGAATTCGTTCCTCCACACCCCCACTGTAGCAGAAGAGACCAGCATGGAAATATTTCAGGCTTACTGGAAGCAGTAGATACAGCAAGAACAGCTTTTATTCCCAAATATTATTCAGAACATTTGAAAAGCATAAACTGTTTCCATGTGTTTTTTCTTCCTATATCTGTCTCTCTCTGTTGCCTTTCCCATTTTGTTTCTAAGAGCTAAATTTCTTCCTATTCCTCACTTAACTTTCATTCAGTAAATATTTATTGAGGATTTCTAAGTTCTCCATACTTGTCATTTATAATAAACTGTTATCCTTCCTGGTTTTCCCACATAACTTTAGGCATATTGAATGCAACCTATGATCTAGTTCCTCATCTGTCTTGGTAAAAACGTGGATCTCTGTGTATAGTAGTGTTCTCAGGAGTGTACTACTGTTGGATTGAGAGCCTTGTGGGGGAAGGATAAGAGATACCTGTTTTGTTAACTAGTAAGTACCCAGTGCCTAGCTGAGTAGTGGTAGATATTACTTGTCTTCATTCATATCTAGTTCTCTCTTTCTGGGTACACAGAAGACTCCATAATACCACCCCCCCAACACACACAGTAGTTCTGGCCCGTGGATTGTAAGTTGATTGGTACGTGCCACTTTCAGATAGAAACATCAAATAGCAGTTCTGGATAGCTCTTTATTTGCTGTGGTGAAACCTGCAGAGATCTTGCATTAAGATGATTAGGTTAAAATAATGAGGCAGAGCTGGGCGTGGTGGCGCACGCTTGTAATCCCAGCATTCCATTCGGGAGGCTGAGACCGGAGGATCCGGGTTCCAGGCCAGCCTCAGCTACTTATTGAGGCACTCTGCAACTTAGTGAGACTCGGTTTCAAAATAAAGAATAAAAAATAGGGCTGGGGGTGTAGCTCGGAGGTAGAATGCCCCTGAGTTCAATCCCCAGTTCCACACACACACAAAAAAGTAATGAGGCAGTCTGGATTGCCACATGGAGAACTGTCATAAACATGCAGTGGATGAAGGTGCTGAAGATACCTGAGTTTGAGCAATTGAGATTTGGGATGGATGTTTTCCTTATGGCAATGTAATGTAACTTATCCTGACCAAAACATTATCTGTGGCACACTGTTAGCTGCTCTATAAATATCTGTTGAACACATGAAGGTTTTGGGAAGGCGAGTTGTGTTTATAGAGCTTTGGTTATGCTCCAGACTCCACCCCATGCTAAGCACCTGACTATAATCTTACCTAAAGCCCCTCAGCCAACTAACCACACAATAGAGCTATTCCTTCCTCTGAGGTCACAAAGAAGAGACTGTCTGCATCTAAAATCTTGTCACAACAAAGTCAATTTTTTTCTTCTGTGTAGTCTTGACTTTCCATTTCTTTCTTCCTAGATATGAGAGGAAAAAGAAACCTGGCACCGTTAGCCTCTGGTTCCACTTCTGGACCATTAAACCATGGGTATTCCTTTTTTTTTTTTTTTTTGTGGTGCTAGGGATTGAACCCAGAGATGTTTTGCCACTGAACTACACCCTAGGACACCTAGGACATGAACTATGGGCATTCTTTGAGTGTGTGTGTGTGTGTTACTGAGGATTGAAGCCAGGGGTATTCTACCTCTGAGTATACCCTGCCCCTATTCTTTTTTAAATTTTGAAACAGGGTCTCATTAAATTGCTGAGGCTGGCCTCAAACCTGCAATCCTTCTGTTTCAGCCTCTCAGGTATTGGGATTATAGGAATGTACCACCATGCCCAGTTAAAAAAATGGGCATTCTTTAGTTTCTTGTTACTTGGGGTTTAAACTTATTGCATAAGAGATAGCAATAAGATTATAAGGAAGTATTATAGAACTATGCTGTCCCCAACATCACAGTTTCAAACTTCTCCATCTTTCTGACACTTTGCTAACTTCCATCTTTACTTCATTACAAAATGGCACGTCACTTCCAAATTCAGTGACATGTTTCTTATTTAAAAAAAATGCAGGGCTTCTACTTACCACCCTACCAGAGTTATCATGTTCACTGACTTTTCTACTATGCTTTTTAGGAACACATACTCTTCACTCCCCTCCAGATGCCTGACATCAATGATCAGTTTGATTTCCCTCCACATGTTCTGCTTTTGCTTCTCAAGTGGCATGTAATGCTGCTTCAAAGGTAAATCAGTAGCTGGGCGTGGTGGTGGCATGCCTGTAATCCCAGTATTTGGAAGGCTGAGATAGGAAGATCACAAGTTCATAGATAACCTCAGCAACTTAGTGAGGCTCTTAACAACCTAGTGAGACCTTGTTTCAAAAATTTAAAATGAATTTTAAATGAAAATGTAGCTCAGAGGTAGAATGCCCCTGGGTTCAATTCCCAGCACCACACACACACACAAAATTATATATGAGGTAATTCAGACAGTTGTCTCCTGAGCCACCAATTTCTCAACTTCTCCCACTTGCTCCTGCACTCACTCACTCTCTCTCTCTCTTTCCCACACACTCTCTCTTTCCCTGCCACTACTAGTGTTTCTTTCTCTAATTCTACAAGCTTTTCAATAGAAATGATTTAATTAATATTTTTATTCTTTAAATACTGAAAAGATTCTCACCATCAATTACTTATAGATGACAAGTCAAACGCTACCCCTGTGGTTTTCCCTGAATGCAGTTCACACTGCACTCCGCTCCTGAATTCTGCTTTTAGAGGGAGTGAGGGTGCAGTCCAGAGGGAAGAAGCTTAGCCACTGACTAGCAGAATAGCTAGTAGGTGAATCACATAACCGCATGTTTCTTCATCATTACAATAGGATAATACCACTTTTGAAAAGTGTGTGTGAGAAATAAAGAAATACAGGGCATCCTGGAGTATGTATGGACAGTATGCTATTCTCTCATTCTGTTCATCTTTTGCATTTGTGGCATTTTCTTTCTTTGTTTAATTTTTATTATAACCAATAAACACAAACATACAAATTTTATATATTAATGGGGAACCACTTGTTTCAGTAAATGTATACATTACGTAATGTTTAAATCAGATTAAATATATCTATCATCAAACATCTATCTTTTCTTCATGGTAAAACATTCAAAATCCTCCTTTCTAGCTTTTTGAGATGTATAGTGCATAACTGTCACCCATATCATCCTACTGTACAATATCACGCTAGATCCTCTTGCTCTCATCCAAGTGTAGCTGAGTACCCATTGAACAACCTCTCCCCATTCCTCCCCACCCTCACCATTCCATTCTCAACTTCTACGAGATAATGTTTTCACATTCCACATACAACTGAGATCATGCAATACCTGTCATTCTGTGCCCTGCTTATTTCATTTAACATAATGATCTCCAGTTCCATCTATGTTGTCACAAATGACAGAACTGTATTGCTTTAATGGCTGAATAGTATTCCATTATGTGTATGTACTTTTTAAAAAATCTATTCACTATCTGATGTACACTTGGGTTGATCTCTATCTTGACAATTGTGACTGTGCTACAATAAGCATGGGAGTGTAGATTGTATCTGGGATCTGTTGATTTCATTTCCTTTGGATATATACCCAGGAGTGGAATTGCTGGATCTCACTGTAGTTGTATTTTTTAATTTTTGGAGGATCCTCCATACTGTTTTCCATAATGGCTGCACTAATTCACATTCCCACCAGCAGTGTGGAAAATGTTCCCTTTCTTTGTGTCCTTGCCAGCACGTCTTTCATCTTTTTGACAATAGTCGCTTTCAGAAATTTCAAGCAATATTATCTCCTTCCTATTCTCTACTCCTAAGCACTCAAGATGCCTAGACATCTTATGTTCATTGCTTCAGGGAACATCTTACATTCATTGCCTGGGCCAGGGAGTATAGCCCACCAATTTCAGCACAAACAGAGGCAGTCTTCTGGTTGTTCACAGATGCCACAGCCCTTGTAGCATGAGCAGGAATTGAGCTAGGTGCAAGTATATAAGCAAATGCCACTCGAGGGTAGCATGCACCCTTCCACGAGGTGTTACGCTCTACTGCTAGACAGAAAATGGGAAACTGGTGGGGCAGAGGTGAAGAGAACAGGGCTCTGAGAGTCCAGAGGCCCTGACTAGAGACTCTGGGTCAGAAGCTCGGGGAAGGAGCACAACCTCAGGGACTGGATGTCTGAGGGCATGTCTTGAGGCTGACAGTACTAGGGACAACCTTGAGAGATTGCTGAGCCATGGAGGGCTTAAAAGTGAAAGCACAGCTTCTCTGAAAGTCATGGAAGGATTACTGAGATCCTAAGAGAAGCAACAGATCCCTTAGTAGATACCTGGCTTGTGAGGAATGGGGACTAGGAAAAGACATAGGATTTTGAACTTTCTGAGATTTCCATCATCATATTTAAATGGGCCATCACACAAAAGTTAAGTTATAGAAAAATAAAATTCCAATTTGTGCATATCAGAGTTGGTCCTGAAGCCCCTTGGGCCTGCACCTGCACCGTGGTTCTTCACTTTAGGGTATGGAGTCTCACATGAACCCTTCACCTGGCAATCCTTATTGACAAGAAAGCTTTTAGCAATTTACCATTTCTAGGAAATGTTTCACAGATCATTTCACCTTAGAACATGAGCTCAGCCCCTCTTGACTCCCTGGGTTTCCCCGACACCTTTTCGCCACCCTTCTGATGAGCAAAGCCAGTGGCCCCTGCCCCCGCCATTCTCACATTCTCATGATTAGAGTTCTCCTATCTTCACACCAATGACCACATTCTGCTTTCTTAGAAATGGCCCTTGCTTGGTTTCCAAATACTGTGTTACTATTACAACCTAGTGACCTTCTCCCCAGTTAAGTCTCCTCATTCATTCCATCCGGAGGGCCACCCGGTGGAGCCACACCCAACAAATCCTTCTTCCCACTAGGTCCCACTAAGGTCTCACATTATTTCAAAATCTCTCCACTGCTTAAACTGTAGACTCCCCAGGTTGTTTCTCTTGTCTCCTCACTCCCTGGATCTTGCATACAATAATTTTTTTATGTAGCTAACTTGCCAGTAAGTTCTCTTCCTCTGCAACTCTGGTCAGGAAGCCATAGACACCCATATCTCAACAGGCTGGTAGGTCATGAGGTATCTTAATTAAGAGAAACGAGTCTTCCCCACCCATGGGATGTTACTTTAGCAACAGCCACCATCCCACACAATTTCATACTATCATAATGTATGTAATGGAACTTAACTCTTTCCTCTCCACAACTCATTAGTGAGTCTTTCCATTTTCTGTAATAAAGTTTCTCCTCAGTAATTGCAGTGATTAGGGTTGTAATTCTAATCGACTAATCATTTAGATTTTCTTTTAGATTTTAATATTATTTTCCTCTAATTGACATGTAGAGAATACATTCAAAACTGCTTCTGAGTCAGTTATTACCTCCATAGCCCTGTCCAGCTCTGCTAGTTAGAAGCTTCTCCCAGGGTATAGTTTAAGAAATTCACAAAGGTCCTTGGGAAATTTTGTATTTTTACCTCTTGAATAGCAGGAAATGTGATCTTCTTTCCTCCTTCATCCTAGCTGCCAAGTTTTAAAGTGTTTAATCTCAGCAACTATCCAACGGAAATGATAAAGTGCTGTGTGCAAGTATATTCCTATCACTCTAAACTTCATTGTGACAATGAGATTACAATGAAAAATAAAAGTATAAAATTAAAACAATAACAGCCGGGCGTGGTGGCGCACGCTTGTAATTCCAGCATTCGGGAGGCTGAAACCGGAGGATCCGGGTTCGCGGCCAGCCTCAGCTACCTAATGAGGCACTCTGCAACTTAGTGAGACTCGGTTTCAAAATAAAGAATAAAAAATAGGGCTGGGGGTATAGCTCGGAGGTAGAATGCCCCTGAGTTCAACCCCTAGTACTGCAAAAAAAAAAAAAAAAAAAAAAAAATTAAAACAATAATAATACCTCATGGGATAGGCTCAGTAATAGAGAATTGTAGAGGATAGAGTCGGTAGTCTTGGAATTAACAGAGTTTACAAGATGTAAAGAACAGAAAGAAAATGAATTTAAAAACAAGAGGTGTGCCTCAGGAGCTGTGGATAAGAACAGAGGATGTAGCAGGTTTGCCCGTAGAGTCCCAGAGGCAGACTCTACTCACAAATACATGTGAATCTACAATTATTTCAGTTAAAATTCCAGCTACAGCAAAATGCATGCCCACTGTAATAAACCACAAATATTTTGGAAATGCATGAAGTAAGCCCTGCAATACCCTGTCTCCCATCCTGATCCCAGTCCTCACAAGTAACTTCATGATAAGTTTCCATACCTCTTTTATGCATGTGAAAACATATATATGTATATACATACATACATATATATATATGTGTGTGTGTATATATTTATGTGACTGTATTATATATACCTTATTCATTTTGTAAATGTGAGATCAATATCATTCTGCACTTTGCATTTCACTAAATACTTAATAGGCATCTGTCTACATGATTGCATATAGGTGTCTCATTTCAGAATGGTTATATAATATTCCAAATTTTCATATAAAGCAATTTTCTTCCTATTGGACATTTCAATTATTTCCAAATTTTGGATGTTTCAAACTACAGTGAAATTGATATCTTGTTCTCCTGTAACATCAAATTTCTCTTGTAGAATTCTCCTTTTTTCCTATTTTGCTTAAAATATTGCTTAAAATGTTGTGAGATTTTTTTTTCCCATTTCCTATCATGTTCTTCTTACTTTTGGAACTAACCTACTGTCAAAGTTTTACCTCTTCACTCTTGCTGTGTTGTAAGTTCCCCAAGGTCAAAGAACATGCCTTTGTTTACTCTCAGAGCCCCTTGACTAGCGAAATTTCTGACACATAGAAAAGTTATTAAATTGAATGGCCTCTAAGTCTATGTCATTTCTTTATGACTCTAATCTCTCCCCCCCCACTATAAATAAGTATTTCACTACATATAAAACCAGATGAATATACTTTACTCCTCCAATGATAATTCACTTGTAACCTTAGATACTGTCATCCTCATCACAAAGCTCTGACAAACAAGCTCCTCTCTAAAATAGACATGCATCCCTCTCCCAGCTTTCCAGAACTCCAGTTTTTAACATAAAAAAGCTGATTCCAAGCCCATCATACCAATAAACGTATTAATTATCTGGCCATTTATTCTTTTACAGATAATTTAATATTTGCTTGCTCATCTCCATTTTTGTAGTGCAATGTTATCACCTCAAACCTTGGGAATATCCCTGAACTCAGACTCTTCTGCCAATTCAGCTTCCAAAAAATATTTACAATATTCTCATCCACATAATATTCGTTAGGTATCCCTCCTCTGGCATATAGACTAACCAGAAATATTTAAGTTGAAATTAAGTTTCCCACCCAACTTTCAAGCTTTTCCGTCTTTCTTATCCTCTCCTTTCTCCTGTTTTCTGTAAATGCTTTTTTGCCTACAGATTTTGTGTCTGGAATACATTTGCCTTCATCTCTGCCATCCTTGTCCATGGCCTCCTTCAGTGACTTTGAATTTGTTGTGGCTTGTATTCATCTCTGAGAAACCCCATCTCACTCTCACTCCTGTATCAGCAGTACACATTCCCTACTGTTGTTTTCATGAAAGCGATCTTTTATATTATTTCGTTTCATATGCTTCTCCCTTATAATTAGCCTGAAAGCACCCGCCCCCCGCACCCTGCGGATGTCAGAGAAATCTTTGACTCTATAGGTTGTCAGGCACTCAAAATATGACTTAAAATGAATGAATGAATGAATGCATGAATAAATGAATGATGGTTTCATCCAGGCTGAATAAAAGCCTGTTATATTTCTATATTTTTAAAAGTATGGTAGGATAGGTCTATGAAATGACACGAAGAATCATGTTTTTTATTTTTTTTCTTTTTTAAATGGAGAATTAAACATGGTCTTGAGTTATTAGATGCCTTTCATCGAAATGGATTTCCATTCTTAATAACAGGTTTTCGTATTCAGCTGTGGACATTTTGTCATGTCTAGAAATGACAAAGTCTTCAATCATATGGGAAAGATTCTTAATTTGAAGAGAAAAAAACCCCACTCTAAAGCTTGTTTCTGATTTAAGAAATGTTAAAATAGAAATGGACAGAATGATTAATAAGAAATCCCACCAATGGGGGAAAAAAGTGCCACAGTTCTGAACATTTTATGTATTATGTCTTGTTTCTAAACTCAAATGGGGCTGCTGTGTTTTTTGGCTGACACAGAGATCTCACAGAAGAGACAGTCTCCCTTACTCAGCAGCAACTGCGAGGCACAGCAGATTGTCATGGCAATGATTATGGAAAAGGATGAACACAATATGGAATGTCTGTTCTACAAAGACCTGCTCAAAATGATGTGTTCTTGTTGCTACATATGTTGCATTTTTTCATTTTATAAACAGTATTAATTATGTATCTCGTCTCTTCTACATTTTTACAAATGAAATCAACTTGTGCTATTCTACTCACTCCCTTTCAGGATACCATAAAAGAAAAAAATTCAGCTCCAAACCTCATTACCTCAGTCTTTTGTTGCTGATTACTTAGTTACTAGGAGAGCTAGCCACATTAGGTTCCATAGGTAGATTCATTATTTATATGGAAAAGAACAAGAGATTCTGAATATTGTAATAATATCAAGTGCTGTAAATTAACTGTGTCACTCAAAACAAAGGTTCTCCAGAATGAGAAGCCTCATGAGCCAAAGTCTTCACCAGTGAAATATACTTAATGCTAGTGGGTGTGAAAACAATTTATTTTTAGTAAAACAACATGGATAAGAAATAATAACCAACTACTTTAGTGCATTTTTGTGAGAGTTCATTTTGAACAGCATTAGTTTGCTTTAGAGATATATGTAATCCCACTTAAAAAAAAGGAAATGTAATAGATTTGAAAGCTGATAATAAATTTATACATGATTGTTATTTTAAAAGTGTATATTTTGTAGCAGAGTATATTGAATTATATTAGCTTACATGGGCAACTAAGCCTAGTAGAAAAAGGGTTTATATCTCAGTTTTGATACTTAGTAGCCATATTCCAAGGCAAACTATCAAATCATTCTGAGACTTAATTTCCTCATCTGTAACAATATGGCTAAAAACACTTACTTCAAAGAGTTGTTGAAGGGATTTAGGAAGGTGATATATGAGAAACAATTTGCAGTGTCTGGCCAACAGTAAATATACTGCCATCATCACCATCATCATCTCTATCATCATCATCTTTTTATTCCTTCGAGAACTGGAAATTTAAAAATCTGCGAATACCACCTTATTGGCTAAAAACTAAAGTTTGCTATACTTTATAATCAATTATTTATAGTCAATCAAATGTACCATTTGGAGGGGGTAGTGGGGATAGAATCCAGGGATGTTCCACCTCTGAGTTATACCCCCAGCCCCATTTTTTAAAAATTTTGAAACAGGGTCTCACTAAGTTGCAGAGGGTCTTGCTAAGCTGCTGAGTATGGTCAGGCACCTGCAATCCTCCTGTCTCAGCTTCCCAAGTACTGGGATTTACAGGCATGCACCACCATGGCTGGCTTCAAATGAGCCATTTTTGAACTTTTAATAGTTACCTTGATAATCATACATACAGGTAATCAAAAGTGTCAACTATATTATAATGTAAAAAATAGTCAGTGCTGGCTATGATTTGGGTTTGGATGTCCCCCAAAAGGCTCATGTATTGAAAGCATGTCCCCACTGCAGGAAGGTCCAGAGGTGGGCAAGGCTGGAGAAGTCGGGCCACTGGGGATGTGGCCTTGGGGACTATATGTGTCCCTGGTCCCCTCCTCTCTTCTCTCTGTTTCTGTTTGCCATGTATTGAGTGGCGTTCCTCCATCATGTCTTGCCATTGTGGTTTCTGTCTTTGAGATGGTCAACTATGACTAAACTTCTGAACCCATGAGCCATGTAGACTTTCCTCCTCTAAGTTGTTCCTGTCAGGTACATGGGTCAATGGGTAACAGTGACCAAAAAAGCTTGCTAAAAGAGTAGTCAGAGCTGGGCATGGTGATGCACGCTTGTAATCCCAGCATTTGGGAGGCTGAGACTGGAAGATCCGGGTTCGAGGCCAGACTCAGCTACCCAGTGAGGCCCTCTGCAACTTAGTGAGACCCTGTTTCAAAATAAAAAATAGGGCTGGGGGTGTAGCTCGGAGGTAGAATGCCCCTGAGCTCAATCACCAGTACTGCAAAAAAAAAACAAAAAACAAAAAACAAAAAAGAGTAGTCAGCAAATCACAATTATTATTGATAACACAGAGTTACAAATATGACAAGGTAAAATCTGTGCTTGTGTATTAAGGCACACATGTTCATAACTGAATTTTTCTTCTCATGATTGTACTATAACCCTTTCAAGTGTCACCATTAGACCATTAGTCCAGTCATCCAAACCACAACCCAGCCACCCTCACACCAATTATCAAGTCCTGTCCCAAATGCTAATTGTCACCTACATATATATTTCCTTTTCTGATAGCCATCAGTCCTTCTGGGGAATTACAGTGAAGTTAGGGGAGTGAATTGCCATTTTTACCCTTCTCTTCTGGGGAGGTACCTAAAAGCAACAAGGAGAACTAGAAATAGAAGCACAAATATCATCTCTCAGAACAGGAAGACATGAAAACCCGTAAAATCATACAAGAGGTGGAAGAGCTGCAAAATATGACAAAGGCCAGATAGGAGAGCAGGGAAGAGAAGAAAGAGGAGAAATTCCTTGGATTCTCAGAGGAGCTGGCAGAGTGATCCTTCAAGGTGAAGGTGCTCCCTGAGCACAGGCTACATATTCCTCCTTGGTGAACTTCCCAGAGTTTGGGGGCTGCTAGTGCCAAGAGTTCCCTGTGTCTTGTTCCATCAATAGAAGCATAAGTGAAATGCTAAGCAAGGGATCAGAGAAGCCATTTTTGCATCATATAGTGTGTTTGATAATGATCTCTTCTGGGAGGACTAAACAAGTACAGTGGCTGGAATAAGAGCATTTTTTTTCCTAACTACATAATTCATTCATGGCTATGAAGTACAGTGGCACTGGTAGTTGAATTTCCCATGTAACAATTCAAAATTAGGTAATCTTTTAAAAGGTTTTAGAAAGTGTTCCTTCTGTTTGAGGCTCGAATTTCATGGAAATACTTTTTCTTTTCTTAAGAATGGAATCTGTAGCACATTTTCTCAATGAGAAACTTTACCCAAAGATTTAGTGTTATATGTACATTAATTTATGACACAATTTCCATTAAGAAAAAGCCCATACATATTCTGGAGAGAAGTGTGTATTTGAGGGGTATTATTATTATTATTATTTTTTGGTGTAGAACTTCTTCAGTCTTCTTTCTAATTTTGCACACTCTCTCTATAGATACACACACACACACACACACACACATACATATACACATAGACTGAGGATTGAACACAGGGGTATTATACCTGCAAGCTACGCCCCACCCCCCAGGCCTTTCTATTTTTTATTTTGAAACATAGTTTCATTAAGTTGCTGAGAGTATTGCTAATTTGCTGAGGCTGGTCTTGAACATGTGATCCTCCTGTCTCTGAATGCTAAGTAAGTACTGTGATTACAGCATGTACCTCCATGCCCACATTGCTTTCAATATTCTTGACCATTATTTAAACTTAAAAGTTAGTATGTGTGTGTGTGTTTGAGTATATATATATATACTCAATCCCTGTCTCAAATGCTAATTGTCACCTATATACATTTAACAAAGTACAGTTTTAACCAATTAAACTAAAGAAAGAAATTAGTAGTTGAGTATTTGTTTTACACTTACAGTACAGATCCGTAATAAATGCTTCTGACTGATTGCTTTCATCTATAAATTTGGCTCTCAAAATCCATGAAGCAGAGGTTACAAAGGGATTTTTTTTCTTTAAATGAACATCAATTAAACTTAGGAGGAGGCCAGGCAGACCCTCTTTGTTTTCAAAATGATCTAGAACAATTGTTTATGGTTTTAGGGTCCACTTGATTGGTATTATTTTTTATTTTATTTGTAAGTGAATAAGAGTGTGTACATGTGTGCGGGGGGGGGGGGGGGGGGGGGGGGGGGTGGTGCGGGGAGGGTGTTACTGAGGATTGAACCCAGGGGTTTTCTACCTCTGAGCTACACCAACAGCCGTTTTTATTTAGAAACTGTGTCTCGCTAAGTTGCTGATGCTGGCCTCAAATCTGTGACTTTCCTGCCTTGGCCTCTCAAGTATCAGTAATGCAAGCATGCACCAACACACCTGGCTCAATTGATATTATTTAGAGTGAATTATTTAATGTAAAAAAATACATAGTATAGGTGTTTGGCCTAGGACAAGCATTTCCTTGTCTGAAGCCAGGAATTCATTGGATGATAAAGTGATGAACCCGTGACAGGCTTTGTACAAGGTACTGGGGCACAAGTGTGATGAATCAGAACAGGAGACTCCACCCTCAAGGAGCCTAAACTCTGGTCTACACAGAGGCTGTCTCCTTTGTGTGTGAGTTCAGAGATAAGAGGAAAGTCCATTGTCCAGAAGATCTGCCTATTACTGTTAACAATGCTGGGAATTCCTTATGGTTGGAACCTTTTGCTACTGTCCCTGTAGAGCAGTTTTAGTTTGAGCAAGGCATTCTTTTCACAATAGGTTCCTACTAAACATAATTTTTATATTGTTAGATGAATAAGTTCAAATTCCAATTTTGGGTTTCATATTGTAGAAGTAGGTAAATAAGAAATCTTTTTTTTTTTTTAATGTGAAAGTCCCTAGGGAGATAACACAATAAGATGTAAACAGAAATTTATACCTCAATGTGATATAGTCTAAAAATACAGAGTGTGTGTGTGTTGTATTCTTTTGAGATTAATGTATTGAAACAGAATGTGAAGAGAATATAAGTTTACATGGCCAAAGGAAGGAAGATCAAGAGAGAAAGCATTTGAAAAGTGTAGGATGTATAGGGAGGCTAAGCATTTTGTGAAATGTGACACAAGAAAAGTTCTGGACACCTGGCTTTAAAATGTCAAGGCTCATCCAGGATGGGGGTAAATAAACTAAAAAAGAGTGATGGGGAGGAGCCTGTTATGGAAAAGCTTCCCTCTTTCACAATTGCTGGAGGCTGCTTTCAGAATAAGGATTAGGTCCACAACAGGTTAAATTTTTAATATGGTCTCCAATTTAGCAGCCCTGAGCGCTGACACCAGAGGAGACCCCTGCTTTCTAGAACTCAGGTAAGGCTGGGTATCAAGCCCTCACTAACTTCACTCTAGCTCAGGTGCAGCCCCAAATACCAGGATCATGTATGTCGCTGTTTGCCTTGATTTTAGCACCACAAATGGAACCATGAAGACAGTACTATTTTCAGTTTGGGGAGAGTCTTTCCAGGCCCCTGGAATAGAGGCTCACATTCAGATTCATTCACTGTTTTCTCTAGCAACTTATGTGGCTCATGACCTGGGGATACCGTGTCTACTTGAATCCCTTTTCCAATGGTTTTTTCTTCTTCAGTGAAGCATTGCCTGACATTTCCTAGCAGAAGTAGTTGCTTCCTCCTTGGGTTTTCACCTATTATGCTATACTGAAATAATCAGGGAGGTCTCTGAGGCAGGGGTCTCAGAAGAAGCCATGTTGATACATGTGTAGAAAGATATTTGAAGTATTATTCAATGTGTTTAATATGTTTCCTCCCTTAGTGCTTTCTACTTTGCAATCTATTCCTTCCCCGCCCCTCAGCAATGAAAGTAAGGCCACTATATAGTCTTTTTCCTTAAGTAAGTTTATTAAAGGGGAACATGTTAATGCAAATAGAAGACAAGAAGTTAATTCTTGATTTCTACATTAAAATTCTCAGACTGAGGCCGAAAGAATAGTTTTGGAGAATAATACCAAGTAAGGGTTTCTCAACAAACTTCTTATACTCTAAGCTATTCCTCCCCCAAAACAGTCTGTGGGCTGGGAGACAAGTTGGTGAGATTATAGATACTTTTGAGTGTAGAGCTAAGGCTGAAAATTAGGAAGAATAGGATGGCACAGACTTGGTGTGACTGGAGTGTCCCTGGCCCGTTTTTCCCTCTAGAACCCAAGGGAGTGGCAGCTTGCCAGTGCGTCTGTGGCCAGCATGACATGGAATGACTGAGGAAAGTAAACGACCTGGTCCAGGGAGGACTGAAAGCAAACTTGCTGTTTTCTGAGGTCCATGGATAGTGGAGAGCAAGGGCATTTTCCACGTCCCTGAGTTCAAAATAAGGAAGTCACTGGACAAAGTCAGCATGATAATTGGAAGGGTGGCATCAAGCCTAGGGGTCCCTGCAGTGCACACTGGTAAGAAAAGTGTAGTCTATGGGCAGATGGGAGCTTAACAGAGTAGCCACCAACAATGAGAGGTGATCACTGAGAACCAGACGTAACTGTACTCTTTTCAGAGGAAGCCAATGTGGCCACATGCCAATTGAGACCACACCATTGCCCCTGATGCTTTGAGGCATTCTTAGAACTTAGTTGAGTTACAGAGAAACATGGACTAATTATAAGAGCAAAAACTTATATAGCACCTCTATGAGTCAGGAACTTCTCTAAGATCACTGGGTAGATGAAACCATCCCAGCCTCACAACCTCACAAGTCTGCGAGGTAGCTGCCATTCTCCTACTTAACTTGTAGAAGAAACGGGAACTTCCAGAAGGTAAGCAACTAATCCACATTGCTCAGGGCACCCAGGGAAGATCTAAAGTCAAGCAAGACAGTCTGGCTGTGCAGTCCATGCCCAGATATTGCAATCTGACATACACGGGGAACAGGAGATGGCAACTTCCTTACCGCATGCAAATTTGTGTAGAATGTGTGACTAGCAGAACAAGTGATTAGTTCTTGAGTGTTCTGCACTTGGTACCATGGTTCAAGTACATTTAATATGGCTTACGTGTTAACTGACAAATATAAATATATTTTAAAATAAATGCTCTGCACATAGACATTTTAGGTTAAGGAATGAATGTGGTTTGCTTTTATTTAAGACATTCCTACTGATTCTTCCTTCCCCAGCCCAAATCTGCATACTTCTGTAATTACCTCTTATTTAATCTCAATGTTTTTCAATCTTTACCTATCTAGAAAATCCATACATGAAGACTTCTTCATTTCTAAACTATTTCTTACATTATGTAATTTAAATAATTTACTATTAATTCCTCAATGTAATAAACCCACCAATAGAAGTGGCTAGTGGTAATTATAGAGCTAAAAATGCTAAAAAGTTTAACTGTATAAAGTTTGTTTTATTTAACTTCCAAAGAAGTAGAGGCAAGACAAATAGAGAGTCACATAAGACAAGAGGGGACATGCCTGGGAAGTAAAACACCTACAACTCATCTTCTCCAATCACCAGCTCTCCAACTTAGGCAGAGAAAGTCTAAGTTGGCCCCTAGAGGATGGTGATCGTTTAAACAGATGTGGAGGAAGAAAGATATCACTGCAAATAAGGAGTAGAACATGAGTAGGAATACTGAGTTGGGGAAAAGCAAGGTAAATCTACCCTCATATTTCCTGATTTGTTTCCTTTCTTTTTTTCTTTCTTTCTTTCTTTCTTTCTTTCTTTCTTTCTTTCTTTCTTTCTTTCTTTCTTTCTTTCTTCCTTCCTTCCTTCCTTCCTTCCTTCCTTCCTTCCTTCCTCCCTTTCTTTCTTTCTCTCTCTCTCTCTCTCTCTCACACACACACACACACAAACATATACATTATACAGTTATATGCACATATGTGTAAATGTATGTGTATTTATTTTTCAAGTATTCCTGAGATTTGGCTGGAAGAGTGACATGTAGTTATACTGCAGAGCAGGAGATGCAAAGTGATGGTCATGTTTACAATCAGTAGGAGCTGAGGAGGGCAGGCAGCCCTTCATAGGGGTGCTCTCCAGCTTTATAGGGGTGTTCTCTAGCTTACCAAAATCCCCGCTTAGCCCTTTCACTCATTACCAGCCTAGTCTCTGTATGCTTGTGAGTCCATGATCCTAGAGAATGGTTCTCAACACTGTACGTTGCAAATTTTGGGGAATTATCAGAGATACCAGTATCTGGACTCTACCTCAAATAATTTGAATCAGAATCCCTGGATATTTCTACACACAGCCGGGGTTGAGCTCCACTGTCCTAGGAGACTGTAATAACTAGACTAAGGTGATTCCTTAAAAAAAAAATTCTCCTGCAGACTAGTAGTTTTCAATCCTGACTGCCCAACAAAGTTGGATGCTGGCTATACAACAGAGTCAGAATTATCTGGAATGTTTAAACAAATTAATGCAAGGGCCTCACTCTCAATAGTTACAGTTTAATTGTATGAAACAGAAAAGTATTTCTAATTTTAAAAAATTGCTCATGCTAATGGGCAGCCAGGATTGAAACCACTGACATAGAAAGTAAAAAATCCCAGAACTCTGAACAAAATGGCATAAAAAAGTTAACAGGATAGTTACTTTAGGTATGAACTGGAGGGTGCTAGGTCATAGAAGAAAAAATTAGGAGGCATTTAAATAGTTATATTAGTCCATTTTTGTTGCTAAAACAAAATATCTGAGGCTGTACTTTATAAAGAGGTTTATTTAGCTCAACAGTTGTGGAAGCTGGAAGCCCAAGATCAGGCATCCTCATTGATTCTGGAGAGGGCCCCTTTTGCTGTGTCACTCATGGCTAATGGCATTATGGGGAGAACCCCATGGCAAGACAAAAAGTCAGAGCAACACAGGGGACAGGCTTCCTCTTTTCATAATAATTCACTCTCACAGGAACAAATTCTCTCTGAGAGACCAGGATCAATGCCTTCTAAGAGCAGCACCCCCAGTGTCCTAATTACCTCTCTCTGGTCCCACCTTTAAGGTTCTGCCATCTCTTAGTACCACCTCAGTGGGGACCAAGCTTCCAATCCATGAGCCCTTGGGTGACAAACTATATCGAAACCATAGAGATAGTTTAGGCTTACATTAATAAGGATTAGAACCAGGAGTATGGGCAAGAGTAGGATGGAAAGAAACGTATGCATGGAAGAGAGGCTATGAAGATAGATATTACTGTTACAAATTAGTAAAACTATTCTGCAATTTCCTAATCTCCCATCTGCCCACGAGCATGTCTGAAATCTGCCACAGAGCTATCTGAATGTTCAAACTAACAAACAACCTTAACTGCAAATTCAGTGTGTAGCAGTGCCGATTTGCTAGCTTCCTTCCACAGTGGACGGGGTGAACACACATCTCCTCTGAGAAATTCAGACCCACATCAGTTGGTCTCAGAGAATCTTCCACAATAATGTTCAAAAAAGGATGAGCTCATGCAAAAAAGTCAAAACCAAAGGAAACAAAGCATTTGAACAGAGAAAGAGAGAGAGAGAGAGAGAGAAAGAGAGAGAGAGAGAACATACAAAAATGTCAGATAATGGAATTACCAAACCTGAAATATATTTGAAGTATTTGAAGAAATGAGACTTGTATGAAGAGCAGGGAACTACTAAAAAGATCAAAATATTTTGCATATGTAATAAATTAAAAAGTATAATTGAAATTAAAAAGTCAAAGGAACTATTATAGCAGATCAGAAACAGTTTGAGAATTAGCAAATTAAAAGATAAACCTAAAAAAGATTACTCAGGATCTAGAATATAGACTAAAAAGACTTGTAAAATGAAAAAAAGGTTAAGAAATATGAGGTCCTGAGGAAGATCCAGATACAGAATCCTAAAAGGAGAGGGGAGAATGAGGAAATAATTAAAGATGTAGTGGTAAACATTTTCCAATACTGATGAAAGATACCAACCTTAAGATTGGACAAGTCTGGCAAACTCCAAATAAGATAAAAAAAAAAATCTGTTTTTAGATATATCAGGGTGATAGTGAAGAAGAATACCAAAGACAAAGTCAAGATCTTTAAAGTAGTTAGAAAGAAGAGCCTGATCAAATAACTCCTAAATAGCAAAATAAAGCTGAAAATTGAAGACTCATCTTAGAATTGCATACTCAGCAAAAATTCCCTCAAATAACAGTGGAGAAAAAAAGATATTTTCAAATGAGTTTGACATCTGAACAGTCCCTCTCTAAAAGCAATTCTTAAGGATGTTTTTCAGGCAGAAGAGCAAGTCTAATGTACAAGAAAGAAAGTAAGCAAAAAAAAAAGAGGGAGCTATATGGGCAGTTATGTATATTAAATGACTAGGGTATTACTTAAAAATCAAAGTGGTAAGTCTAAAAAAATATGGAATGAAAGAAATATCTAGACTGCAAATTATTTATGTGTGGTAGGTTTCCATACTGAATTAGTGATGCAGTTAAAAGCTGAGCACTGATTGCTGGAAGGCTGGAGGAGATGAACAAGGTAAAGGATGTCTTCTTTCCTAGAGCTGCAGGACTGAGTAGGACCATGGTGACAGCTGAATTTCAGCCCAGTGATACTGATTTCTGATTATGACTTCCAGAATTATGAGAGAACAAATTTTTGATATTTTAGGCTTCCCAGTTTGTGGCAATTTGTCATAGCAGCTATACAGGAAGCAAATGCAGAGTTAAAATGAAGAAAAATGAAACAAGAAAATTTAGAGTGGAGTATGAGCAATACAAATGTACCATTCATGAATAGTGATATAACACAGCTTGGGGAAAAGAGCGGGAGTTTGAATGTAGATGTGTCTTATTTTAGAAAACGGAAAAGTTGTTGGAAATATATGAAGGCTCTAGATATCTGTCTATTTCATGGTCTGTGGGCTCCTTTCATCACTGAATTTCAGGTAGCTACCTATCATCTAGCCACTCAGTACATATGTGGGATAAAAGATCCTTTAAGATAACAGACATTTATGCATCTTATTATTATTTATTTATTTATTTTTGGCTGAAGACACTTGAAAGGATGAACTATATTAGGTTTATGCATAATGAGGAGATTTTAACTATCCAGACTATATTTCAAGAGTTGACTATATATAGTTACTTGGTGCTTAGCTTTAGAAAAAGCTCAATAAGTATTTTTTAAATGAATGAATACATCTTAGAAGAATTACT
The DNA here is from genome assembly GCA_004027655.1 of Graphiurus murinus. Lineage (NCBI taxonomy): Eukaryota > Metazoa > Chordata > Mammalia > Rodentia > Gliridae > Graphiurus > Graphiurus murinus. The sequence goes on along the minus strand of PVLC010002122.1, from coordinate 41,633 downwards.
AGGTGTCATCTTTAAAAGTGATTTGCTTATTTCTTAAAAATTTAAAGATAATTGTATCCAGGTGTGGCGGCACATGATTGTTCTCCCAGTACTTGGGAGGCTGAATTATAGGTCAGTGGTCAGCCTTGGCTACCTAGTGAGGCCCTCTGCAACTTAGTAAGACCCTGTTTCAAAATAAAGAATAAAAAATAGGGCTGGGGGTATAGCTCGGAGGTAGAATGACCCTGAATCCAGTCCCCAATAACACACACACACACACACACACACACACACACATGCGTGTGCGTGCTCACACACACAAATCAATAATAAAAAATAAAGATAATGATAAATGTATTACAGAATTGGATAGTTTCACTTCTAGGTATCACCCCAGAAAAACGAAAACATATGTCCACACAAATACTTCTATGCAAATGTTCACATGAGTATTATTCACTAGTCAAAAATAATAGAAACAATCTGCACATCCATCATATGATAAATGCATAAGCAAAATATAATATATTCATACACCAGAAAAATGTTCAACATTAGAAAGGAAAGTACTACTGATATGTGCCACAGCATGGGTGAACCTCAAAAACATTGTCCTAAGTAAAAGAAACCAGATGTAATGAACCACATATTGTACAAACTAACTTATATAAAGTGCTTAGAAAGAATAAACCTATAGAGTGAACAGTAGATTGGTGGTTTTCTGGAGCAGAAGTGAAAACAGGGATAGCCTATGAGTGGGCATGATGATTATTTCTAGGGTAATGAAATTTTCAATGATTCAACTATAGTGATGGTTGCACAACTCCAAATTTTCTATAAATCCCTAAATTGTATATATAAAATGGGTGTACTCTGTGACATAAATATTACCCCATTGTATAAGCTTCATACTACTATCATAAAATACCTGAGGTAATTAATTATAAAGATAAATGGTTCATTTAGCTCTGGAGATTTTGGCTCAAGATTGGGTAACCCTGCTGCTTTGGGTCTCTGATGAGGGCATCAAATGACAATGGTGGAAGTGAACGTAGGAATGTGTGGTGGAAGTGTGTGTTGGCAATAATGGAAGAGTGTGTGTTAGAGCAAACTGCTCACCTCATGAGCCAGGGAGTAGAAGAGCTACCAAGAGAATGAGGTTCCATAATTACCTTTGAGGGCATGTTACCAGTGACCTAAGGACCTTCCAGTAGGAGGCAAACACTACAATTTCTTTATCCATTCATCCATTTATGGACACTTAGGTTGATTCCATATCCTGGGTATCATAGGTAGACTAATTTCCTTCCTTTGGATATACATCCAGTCATGGAATTGCTGAATCATATGGTAGTTCTATTTTTAATTTTTTGAGGAACCTCCATACTGTTTTCCATAATGGCTACAGTAATTTACATTTCCACCAAGAGTGTATAAGTGTTCCCTTTTCTTTGCATATTTACGGGCACTTATTTTTAAATAACCATTCAAACTCGAGTAAAGTGATATCTCATTTGTGGTTTTGATTTTTATTTCCCTGATTATTAGTGACTTGCTGGCTATGTGTAGGACTTATTTTGGTAAATGTCTACTCAGGTCATTAGATAGTTTTTAAAATCAGGTTGTTTGTTTTACTGTTACATTGGCATTGCTGCTCTTAAAGGTTCATGGGAGCCATCTTGTTAAAAAAGGAAATAATTTGTGATATTGACAGTGTGGGTGCTTGATGTAAGAGCTTCAGAAAAATTCCATCCAGGTTTAGTAATACTCTAACAATCATAAAAATGTGAAGGGACATTTGGTAGCCTTTTATAGACTTCATTTACAAGGCAGATGCTGCTCCTTAGAAGTGTTTGCTCTGTAGTTTAATTCCATTTTTCTGTACAGTATGTACTTGTTTTGGGTAGGCTGAAAATGAAGACGAAAAAAGATGACTTTATTTAGCTGTTTCATTTCTTTTCTTTTTCTAGATGAGTTAAGAAAAAAAGTGTTTTTAACCAATAAGAGATAGTGGGCAAAAGCAACAGTCTTATATGAGCTAATGAAATACTTCGTATATGTCCTAATAATAATGGCCAATGCTAGTTAATTAAGTGCTTATTGTCTGCCAGAAACTGTGTTAACTCATTTACATGTATCATCTCCTTTAATCCTCAGAATAATCCTTTAATGTAGATAAAATTATTTCCATCACACAAAGAATAAAGCTGAAATTAGTGAGTGGGTAACCTGTCTAAAGGCACAAAGCTAGTAACTAACAGCCAGGTCTTATATAGAGACCAGACACAACTATGCTATAACTAACTATAAGTAGTCTATAACTGGTGCCCACAGAATTAGTAAAAAATTTAATGCTTAAAATAAGGAAGCTTAAGCTGCATTTTATGAGATTTAAAGTCTAATATATTTCAAAAATTCTTTAAAGGCATTGAACATATTCATGCTGATAACTTCCAGGTTTCTATATTCAGCCTGACTGCTCATCTGAATGACAGACTTGTATATCAGCTTCCAACTTAAAATCTCCACTTGCATGTCTAAAAGATATCTCTAACTGAATATGTCTCAAGGCAAACTTTTTCCTCCCAAGTTTTTCTCATCTCAGTAAATACTGCCTTCATTTATCCACTTAGTCCAAATCTTCAAAATATATTCTGACCACTCCCTATGACCTTCATTGCTACTACCACAGTCAAACACTACATTTGTCTGGATTACTGTAGCTTTCTGCATTAAGACTGGGTCACAATGTTGAATGGATTCAAAATGTATAATATCTCTATAAGGAAAATCATCATCTGGTTTAGCATAAAATGGCTGTATTGGGTGTATTAAACAGGTATAGATTAGAAAGGCAATCCTCTTCAATGAGATCACCCAAGTTCCCAAGCTGAAGGAGGCCCTGCCATTGTCAACAAACTCTGTCTCTGTCTGCCCAGCCATAAGGGAAAGGAATGTGGATGGACGTTTTCATGATGGGGGCATGGAAGTGGCCCCCATCACTTGTGGCTGCATTATCTAAGATTCACTCAGGTAGCCTTATCCCATATAAGTGGCAATAGTGGTTGAAATATGTGCCATAATTGTCTTCCCAAGAAAATGAGGAAAAAAAAACCCAATAAATTGGGTAACAGCTCACAATATTTCCCATACTTCCTTTTGTTCTATAATTCTGGCTCCTGGGCAATTATAATGAAACTGGAGAATTTGTCTAATAGTTTTCTTAGTAAAACCAAGAACTGAACATGGTAGGCTAAGAGGCACAATTGGGTAAGGATGGTGTGGAAGTGTAGAGTAGAAATATTCTTCTAAAAGAAGAAGCTTTGAGACGTGAAACCTAGGGCAGTAATTTTATGCTAAATCATATGATGAGTGGCAATATACATGATACTGATGGAGTTTCACTGGAGTAGTATTTCCTAGAGTAATGTCTGAGCACCTAGCTTTGCTTATAGAATGGGAAAAGTATTTTTGGCAGGTGAAAAATCATCTTGTGAATTACAGAAAGCTTATGAGTCAAAGGAGAGTTGCATATTTCTTTTGTTGGGGAAAGAAATGACAAAAGTTCTGAGCTAAGTTTCTGGGACTCAATTCTTTTTACTTTAAAAAGGGGAATTTATAACAGGTGGGTTGAGGGAGGAGAATTATAATGATTTTTGGATTTTTCAGTTGCTGAGACAAAGTATTTTAGGGACTAAAGATGGGAAGAACACCTATTTGCTTTTGTCTGTGACCACAGAGAAAGTTCCAGAAGTGAAGAACTGATAAGAAGTGGTTTTAATGGAGGCAGTACAGTAATGAAGATAAAACAGGATTCTGGGCAATAAATCTTTTTCTACTCTGTAAATACCCCCCTTTCAACATAAAGGCTCCTTAAAGAAATAAGAAAACAAAGCTTTCAGAAGGAGTTTGATACATTATTTATGAACTTATCAAGTGAAAAAAAAAACACCCACTCAGACATTTTAATAAAAACTTTCAACTAATGTATCTAATTTTATTGGTATTTAAAAAAGCCAATTATGAACTGGAAAGTTATTGTTTGTAAAAGTGCTACACAGCTTTCTGCAAATAGAATGTTTACAAATCACTTGGAATCACTTTCCCAAAGTTTCAGTTTCTGAAGGTCAAAAAACTATGTAACTGCTTAATAAAGAAGCAAAGAAGTACCTCTAAATATCTCTCAGCTCTGATGGGCTTATATTCTGCTCCTTAGGTGAGGTATTAGCAAAGCTTATTTATTTTCATTTCCAAGGCTTTTATTTGCTCATTCCCTTGTGGTAAAGCTGATTTCCATGATGATTCCCTTCTTAATTTTAATACCCTTTTTACTCATCATATAGACATAAGAATTTTCCATAAAATAATGAAATCCTTGCAAAGGAAATGAAGACAACTTGGAGAGTAAAGTAAACTAGCTCTTTTTTCAATTAATTGATCCACTGACATGTGCATATAAGATTTTTTTAAACCTAGGAAAATAAGGTTAATTAACATAAAAAAGCCTCACTCCTCTAGATGCTGAATTTTGTATTTTACCCATGCTGCCTTAAGTGCCTTGATTTCCCAGTAATGACCTAGTTCTCCTAATGAGGCACATTAACCCCTGGCTGTAGCTGTCCAGGACTTAATTGTCAACTGCAGCTGAAATAGGGGAGTTTGCCGATCAGCAGGTATGCGGTATATTAACTCATGTCATTTCAACCCCTAATAAATAAATCTGTTGCTAAGGCAACAGGAAGATCAGCTCTATCAGTATTCTCCCCTCCCAGTACCCAGCTTCCCCCGCCTCTTTGGGAGGAAACTGCCTTTCACACCAAGCTTGGTAAAAAAGAAGGAAATTAACTACATGTAACCATAATTAGAAGTAACATCATTTCTCATCTTAGAAACATATCTAAATTAATGAAAAAGGACAGCAGAGAGAGAAATGCTTTTGACTAAGATCACGATAAATTATTTCCTCCAACAGGAGATAGGCACTATGAGGTAACATCTGAGTAAGAACAAATCTCAAACACTTCGCCTCTTTGTGTTTTTGAATTTCCCCTTTCTTTTGTTTAACCAACAAATGATGCTAGCCTGGATAGTGCTGAAATAGCTAATTAGTTGCATAGCCAATAAAGATGATACAAAAGGGGGGGGGAATCTCACATAATTTATAATACTTATTGCTATTCTACCTTGGAATTCTTTGGTGTCATTGACTGATTAAAAAAAGTGAAATAAAAATCTGGTCCTAGACCCTTAGACTGAGTAAGCTATAAAAGCTATAGGATCCCATTCGCTTGGGATTTTAAATAAGAGTCTAAAAAGAGATTTCAGTGGATTGTTTTTCAAATGATTTAACATCTGGATTATGGTGAAGGAGTAGGTGAAAAAATAAATCTTTGGGGATTTTCCTCTTTGGGTTTATTTTTCAAAAATAATTTAGAAATTAAAGAGTTTTAACCAGTTTGAACCTTTCTTCCCAAACGTACGACCTCTGTTAAAATGAACTGTTCAACTTTAACAAACTCCATAAAATTTGTATTTATAACTCCTATAAAGAAACAAGTTAGAAAAAATTTTAAGTCAGTGCTAATCATATGACCATCACCACCTGTCATTTGGTAAATTGAACCTCTTTATGCTTTCATTGTCTTTCTTCCCAAGAAGAGAAACCTGTCCTCAACTGGACTCTTTGAGCAGGTGATAGTCAGTCACCACAGACTCACCCTATATAACTCACCATCATTAACACTAAGTAACGTCAACTAAGTACTCTTACATATCAGGTACTCAGGCTAGATGCTACTGAAAAAAATCTCTCCAAACAGTTTCTGTATTCTAGAGGACACTAGGACTTGAAACAAACAAACTGGCATCATTTACACCATTAAATGAGTATGGCTAGGAGGCATGTGGAAAGTGCAAAGTTCCGTTACATGTTTATGTGGTGCACTGGACTGCATGGCGCCCTTGGTGCATGGAAACTCAGTTAGGGGAGTTCACACATCACCGGAATTTAAATCAGGGCAGATGTCTGTGGAAGCCAAAAGATTTCAAGGCATCTCTAAAGAAGTGTAATAGTAACACCATCACATCCAAATAGAAAACACCACCCATTAAGAGCAATAGAAGGCATATTAGCCTTGGAAAAGAAAGGAAAGAGTTGGCTAGTTATAGAGAGGTCAGGTCAACTTTGATGGTATGCGAAAAAGCTGACTAAGAAGGAGAGATGCATTTAAATGCATATACAATAATATACATGGCATATATATGTATAACAAATAAATAGATGACATATCTATCCACCCACTCATTCATCCATCCATTCACCCATCCATCTATCCATTCATCCATATATTTGCCCACCCACCCATATCAGTAAACTATCTACTTCCAGACTCACCCACTCCTCATCTGGTGTAAGAATTTGATCAAAAGAATGGTGTCAGAGGCCTTGGCAGACATGGCTCTTCAGTGATTAAAAATGAGTGTCATAAATGTACCAAATTCAACTACCATCTTTTACAGTAATTATGTTTATGAAATTAGTCAAGTTCAGAAAACACTTTAACCGCATTGGGCAGGAAAGGGTAACAAGAGCTTTAGAAAATGATATTCTGGGAGATAACAATAGCAATGACTATAGGTAGAAGTTATTTATGCTGACATAGTGTTAAAAACACCCCAAGAAGCAATGAGAACCTATATGTTGAATCTGTATTTATTTTCTTCATATGTCCAATAGTTTGGGAAATAGTCAGCAAGAAAACTGGAAGTGAAATATGAGGAATTGTAAGTGGAATTTGAGTAAGTATATATATATATATATGTATATTATATATATGTAGGTAATGAGTATATATATATATATATATATATATATGCATGCAATGAATTTCTTAGTTTTAATTTTCCTAGTACTTAGTAAAAATCCTATAATAGTTCCACTAATTCATTTATTAGTCCTCTGTTAGAGGACAAAATAAAACTATTAAGTGGAATAGCACATGTTAATTTTAGCTATGTATTGGATTACTTGTTATCAAAGATTATAGTAGAATTGTCTAGAGAACATGTTGTTGTTCAAATGCTCGAGCTCATTTGCAATTCTTTATGAATAAAATCAAACAAATGAAGAAACAAGCAAAACACCCCTTGCCCCCCAAAAAGATTCCTAGGCAAATACATATATTTGAAGAAAACTTACTTAGCTGGGAATGATTACAGTCAACCTTATTGTTCACATGAGCTTTGACTGACTAATTGATGGTTAAATACAGATTTGGTTGGATGATTCCTTTCAAATAGCTATTAGACATCATTCCTAGTACATCACAAAACTAGCTATTAGAATAATTAGCTGGAGGGCAGATATTCTTCACATTAGAGATTATTTAACCATGAAAATGGGGTTCCTAGGAAGCATCTATGGAATCATCTTGACTTAGAGATCAAAATAAGCATGGTGTATTCCCATAAGTCTGAGGAGGTATTGGAGGAATATGTTGAAGGCAGATGGCCAGGCACATGAGTATCTTTCCAAGAACTATTATTTTAATTAATTAATTAGTTAATTAATTAATTTTTGTGATACTGGAGATTGAACCCAAGGGCACTTTACCTTTGAGCTATACCCCCAGCCCTATTCTATTTTTTTTGTCTTGAAACAGGGTCTTCTAAGTTGCTGAGGGCCTTATTAAGCTGCCAAGGCTGTCCTTGAACCTGCAATCCTCCTGTTTCAACTTCCCAAGTACTGGGATTACAGATGTGCACCACCATACCTGGCTTTCTAGAACTATTATTTGGTGAGGATCATTCCCTTAGAAAAATGAATTTATATACAACAGTGAAATAAAACATAGAATGTTAGTGTCCAAATATCAGCCCTTTGACTTTCAGTTGACATCTTGGCATGGTACTGAAGACCAATCTCCAAAATTATTTTATTATAAAGAAATAATCAGTAAACTTGAAAGATTTAAGATTGCCTACTCATCAAACTTTTCCCAAGGTATCTCGGCAATGAGAAAACTAAAGTAAGTTTACTTTGGCCTGAAAAGCATCTTATTCAATCATCTAGCACACGTTTTTGCTGAAGGCAGTCATCAATTTTATTTTCAAAGCTGTACTTTTAAACCTCAGAGAGTCAAAGAATGAAAAAGAGCAATTTATTTTACTACCAAGTCATAAAGCATAATTTTCCATTTTATGTCAATCACTTATTTTTAGTTAGAAATAACCAAAGTTTCTAAAAATATAGATGTCAAATTCATTCAATATTAGGGTACATATTTCTCTTTAGTGATTCACCTAAGTGTGTTTAAAATTTGTTTTTATTTCTCAGTGACTTGACTTTGTCCTTTCCAAATTCATATTCTTGACTGTAATCAATTTTGCATAAATCAATTCATCACCTCCTTATGGAAAATGCTGTGAATACCATGAAGATCATAAAACGTCATTCTACTTAAAGTGAAAAGCTCTAACAATCTCCCCACAGTCCAAGTGATGAGGTCATGGTGGAACTTTTACCTACAGCTACTCTAGTAATTTCAAACTCCTTGGCCTGCCTCAAAGCCCTTCCTATCTTATTTTTCTTAAACGAAATACATCTAATCACGAGCTACTTGTAGAGTTCTTGAGCTCAGAACAATTCCATGTATCACACATCTCTACCCTGTGGTTTCCTAACTACATAACCCACATTGAGGTTAATTCTACTCGGTCTGAGAAAGTTTTCTTTTATATGATGAACACTTGTTTGCCATCACCTGGTAAATAAAAAATGAGAATATAATATCATATGTTAATACTGACAAGACAATTTAGTCTATAAGAACTAAAAATGAGGTGATTCCAATGGCTAGTGGTTGCCATATTTGTATACATGTGATTATCAATCATGCTCTGTAATGCTTTGCAAAGGGAAGCCTGGGAATTCCTGGGAGTATTCCAGACCTTTCAAGGAGTCTTCAAAGTCAAACTATTTTTTATAATAATACTAACTTGCCTTTTTTCACTGTGTTGACATATGCCCTGATAGTGCAAAAGCGCTGACGGGTAAAACTGCAGGTGTCTTAGCACAATTAAAGGCAAAAGCAGCAAACTGAACTAGCAGGCATCCCACTCTTCATGACCTGAACTTGCAGTAAAATAAATAAAAAGAGAGGCTACAAGTCTGTTTCACTTAAGAATGTTTGTGAAGAATTGGGAAAAATCACTAATTTAATGCAATTTCATCTCTTCAATAGACATCTTTCTTCTTTGGGAGCAGAAGAGGTTTAATTTAGGGAAGTGGGTGCACAGTATAAAGGAAGGAGTTGATAAAGGGGTTACATTTCAGAGAAAAGGGTCAGGTGACTTTCCTTCAGAGAAAGCTCTGTGAAGGGCTGTATTCCCAGGATGGAAAACGGCATGAAACAAGGGAGTTATGCTCCAGAGACAGAGTCCATTTCCTGGAGCAGTCCATTTCTGGGAGTGAAAAACAGCCACACATATCTTTACTATTCTTTGTGATAACACTGGAAATATGTATAAAGCACTTTTATTGAGTACCAAGATACAAGGAAAAGTATTTGTATGACTGTCTGAGCTAAACTCACTGCCTTTTTCATAAAATACTGGATTCACCTGAAAGAACCATAGACAAACTATTTTAGTCAGATTTGAGTACTTGGCCAATATTTTCTCAAGCATCCACCATGTGAACCTGTCACTCCAAGGAAAACAACTAACATATTTACTTCTTGGCATTGTGAGTTCAAGCTTTTAAGTAACCACTAGAATTTTTGAAAAATTATATCTATATGATGAGCCTACTAGCCTCCCAAGATCCAGAAATTTCTCTTATGAGATCAGTGGTGCTTTAATAAATATGATTCTTTGAAATCATATGATGAGTTGTTTCAACATTTGAAAAATCTGCATTATTCAGTTATCCTATACTTTGCAAGTGGTCAACGCATGATGCTACAAAATCCATTCGAACTACAAGTAACAGAGCATGAAAAATGTATTGAGGTGGTTTCAGATTCCATGTTACAATGAACCCTTAAAAAAACCCCACTTATCAAGTTCTGGTATAGCATCAAAGAAGAACATTTACACTAATCTGAATAGGTCATTCAAATACTCCTTCCTTTCCCAAGGACACCTCTTTAGGAGGCAAGATTTCTTCAGAAATTTCTATCAAAGCAGCATACTGCAACAGACTGAATATTTAAGGAGAAGAATACTATTCTATTCCACTTAGGTGCTAGATTTATAAAAATACAAATGTCAGTCTTTTCAGTATAATTATTTGTTTTAGAAAAATATATTTTTCATAAAAATACATCATTTATGTTAACATGTATTTGGTTCATCCATTGTAATTATAAGATGACTTAATGTAGATTTAAAAACTTGACCCTCATTTTAACTTCTAGTATAGTGAATAGTAATAGATCTAATCTCCATATACAAGAGCTCTTAGGTGTCCCACCTGTTTTTAAGAGTGTGAGGGGAGCCAGGTATAGTGCAATATGTCGTTAATCCCAGTACTTAGGAGGGTGAGACAGGAGGATCACAGGTTTGAGGACAACTTCAGCAACGTAGTGATACTCTTAGCAACCTAGTGAAACCCTGTTTCAGAACATAAAAAGGGCTGGGGGTGTGGCTTAGAGGTAGAATGCCTTTGGTTCAATCTGTAGTAACACACACACACACACACACACACACACACACACACAGTGAGAGTTTAAGAACTTTAGGTCTGGCCTGGAATTGCAAACTTCCAAAGTCTTCTGAACTTGTTTTCTCTGTCCCTCCAGGAGTGTGTCTTTCATACTAATCACAATATAGAGATTGTGAATGTAATCATGTAAATCACAAACATCTACATAAAGGTTGGAAACTGGTGTAACATTACAATATCTGCGTAATATTTGGGAAGAAAATAGTTAAAAAAAAAGCATTGCAAATTGCAGTGTACTTTTTACAGGTCTTTCTCTATAAGTCATTTCTATTAACTGTGCCCTGCTATAGATGTTTAGAACATTAAAGACTGGGTAGAAAGGAGAAAACAAATTACTCTGCAGAGAACCCAGCAACTGTGCTAAAACACTGTCAGTTATTTATCTACTGTCAGCAGAGGTTGCACACTATAATCCTTGACAAGCTCAGATTCAGAAAGACTGAGGAGAGAGGGCAAGCCTTGCATTTAAGGGCCTGTTCTCATGCACAGACATTTTAACACAGATTTAAAGCCAGAATGTATTTTCTAGAAAATGTCACTTTTGATTTTGATACATATCCCTATAAGTAGGCTCTACATTTGGTTGACTTAGTACAAGATATGTTAGAGGCTAACACTATATTTTAGAGCATTCATGATCCCAGCGTGGAACTAACACAATGAGGTCAGCGTTGCTTCATTTTTAAAGTTGGCGACCACGACTGCATGATTTCATGGGCATATTTTTTATGATAAAGAGAGGGTTTTATTTTTGTTTTGTTACACAAAGTAAAGACAGGATCTTAGAACCCTCTCGCCCTCCCCAGGGTCCATTTCTCCTTTATGTTTTCAGGGGGAAACAAACATTAATGCCTTCTCCTCTCTGGAAAATGAGCAAGGTAAAAATGCCACACACTAAGAGCTTCCCGAAGGCTACTCCGAAGAAAAGCAGGTGCTTAAAGTAGCTCGTGCTGCTGACAAGAACATGTCAAGGGTCCATGGAAAGTGCAAGGAAAGGGTAATTCCAATGAAGAGGGCTGTGTGTGAAGCACAGGCCTGGTTCCTAGATGGCACAGTTGATACTGACTAGTCAATGATAAGATTCCTACCTATACAATCAGGGGTCTAAATAAATGTGTGCTTGTAGCTGAGGAGGTTTGACGGATGCTGAACCAGAATCTTAATTTTCTAATTCATATTCACCAATTAAAAATAAACTGTATTTTCATGAGCAAATTTACATAAATCAGATGATAAAGCATCTACCACTAAAGGGTAGGAGTTCAGCTCGCAACATTTGCATATCTTCTCCTAAAGAAAATATAGGCGTTTTAGATTTTCATTGAAGAGTCTTGCTGCGCTGGAACTCTAATGGGCTTAGAACAGTAAATTTTGAAGAAACTGATTGCTACCCCTGTAGCTAGTAAATGCCTGCCTAGACCCAGTGGCATTTGAAAAAAGTGTTTTATCATAAAATTATCCCAGCAGAGTCCATTCTGCAAGATAACATCATCATCATCATCATCAGTACTCCATGCAGGACCCAACAGCTCTGGCACAATATTGCCAGTCATTTATCTGTTGTCAGCACAGGTTACACACTGTAATCCTTGACTGCCTCGGAATTAGAATGTCTTTGATGTCCCCACAAGAGTTTTTTGCCCGAAGGCTTTACCAATGCTCGGCGGCTCAGTGTTTATTCCTCGTAATCTTCCTCTCATCTCCAGGCTAGCAGTGACAGATGGTTATGGGCACACAATAGTATTAAGAGTTTGATATTTTTTTTATGCTGTGCTCTCTGTACAACAAATAGCTATCAGACGCGGGCCAGAGAGCTGACATGGCTCGCTTAGGTAATGGCAAACAAACAGCTCGGGTTGATGCTTTCTGTCATTTCCCCTCCTAACCCTGCTTGTTTTCATTGTATACTCTCAAAGGTAAACTATATTAACCTTATAGACTGTTATTAAAAAGATATATCTATATGAGCATAAAGTGCTTTTCTTTTCTCTTTTTCTTACTCTTTTGATTATGAAAGTAATACTGCTGACATATTGAACAAATATCGAATGTCAACATAAATTTTTAGTGTGTGATAATATCCCCCTTCATATAGCTGTGTGTCAGGCGGGAACCCGCGGATGATGCATAGCAGTAAATAACCCAAACAAAATTAGTTCTCTTGTCAGCTTCTACCTTGTATGTCCCCAGGCATCAGTAAAATTGACTGCACGCTAGATTTTCAAAATTAGCCCTAATGTTAGCTATGTGTCTGGCAACCTCCAAGTTTCCAATGTTCTACTATATTACCCGTAAGGATGAATGTGTTACTTTTATATTTTGGCATTTACTCTTGCTGATGCTGCTTTTTTCCCCTCTTCTCCAAATTAAAAATAATTTAGCTTTAACAATAAGAATGTGCACAAACATAATGCCGCATCTCTTTAAGCAACTAACTTTAGGCAATTAAATTAAATTAAAGCAAAAATATACAAAGGAAGACAGGGAATTATTCAATTTAATATTGTTAATTTTATTAACATAGCTCTGTCTTATTTTGTGCAAAGGATTGAATAGCATAGTTCTTTCACTCTTGCCTCCATATTGCTGCTTTGTAAACCAGTCTAGAAATTATTTAATCGAACATTTTCAGGACAACCCAGAACCAAACTTTTTAGAACTAATTTTCCTGCAATAAATATTCTTTCAGAGACAACCAAAGGTTGGTGAAAAGAAGAGGCTTTTTGGAAAGGAGTAAATGAGGACATATATTCTACCTTGAAACAGGTTAACCTCATCCAGACCTACTGCATTAACATACCATCAAAGAATAGCAAACACTGCCACATTCTAAGTAAAATGTGATGTACAAATAAATGTTACTCCTTTAAGAAAGGATATGCTAGAAGTGTTACAATGAACTAACAAATCCAAAAACACTTTCCACATCAACTTCCAATCCCTAAATTTTATGTTCATACATTTAGAATCAAAGACAAAAATCCCTTTAGGTACCAGATGCTGCAGATCAACTGGGAGAGCTTCTGGAGTTTTAATGTGCTGGAAGTCAAATCCCCAGCAAAGGCGCTTTGCCCGGCCGGTGTGCTGTGCTTATTACTTCACCTGCAAACAGTGGCTCTCAGAAAATCGGACCTAATGATCAGCCCAGCATCTCTGCAATAAAGAGCCCATAATCTGTGGGGGGAAGTGAACTCTAATCAGGCCACATGCAGATTAAACTAACTGGGAGGAATAAAAACTAGATTAAAATGTTCATGCCTAATACCAGAAGATTATCAGGACATTTTACCTCCTTAAATCCTAATTTATAGGAGGCAGGGTTGAGTTTATGAGTTTATATTTGGTGGGATTGTATGCTACAGTTGATTTTCCTCTGTTTAGAAAAGATTCGGCTAGACAGTGTTTTTCTTAGCAAAATATAGAGTCGTCTGAGAGAAGGGAAATGGTTTTAAGTGTACTGATGTGTATTATAACAAGAAAAATAAAGCCACACAGTTGAAACTGGTTATAGTAGGATTCAATAATGGAAATTGTTCTTGTTTTAATAATAATGCTGCTTTATCAATGCATATATATGAAATCATTTTGTGACAATAGTGTATGTGTGTGCATAGATATGAAAGTTTCCTATTCTTTGATACTTATTTCTTATACTTTGATATTTAAAACTTCTTGAAGAAGATTTCATTTTCTAGAAGTGTCTGGATACTATTGTTAGTTGAGCAAATCATGGCAAACAGTTATCTGTGGTTCAAATTTAATTAAACACACAACAATTAATATAAAGAACAACTTAAGTTGCACCACTGTGGCACTATTTACTAGTTCTACTACATTAAAATGATTTTTTTCTAAGGCTATAAAAACAACAGATTAAGTCTGCTATCAGAATATATTTTTTATGACAAGTTCCACAACTCTTACTAAGTTAGCATTGACTCACCACCTATGAGGCCAGATGATGTGTAATGATCTTTGCTGAGCATCAACTCCACCCAACATGTCAGAGGGGTTCAGAGTCAGGCTTTGTTCAATTTTCCCAGGATGAGAGCTTGACTTATCTGATGAATCGGCTGCTTTCGAGTCTGACTCCTGCATTGATGAGTTGTCCAGGTTTTCTTGTTGTACAGAATCAAGGCCAAAGTGTACATTATCCTTTGAACTGAAATTCTCCAGCAAATTCTCAGAATCTCTCTGTTCTGGTTGGGAAGGACAGGCCACAGATGAAGCGGCACCACCATTTCCTTTAAGGCTGAGTGTCTTCTTTAAGTGGGCTATTTTGTGCTCGGGCATGAATCTGTTACAAAAAGGGAATGCAATATGCTTTTAGTGGAAAAAATTAAAAAAAGTAAAATTTGTCCCTTACCTTACTGTAAGGACATGATGATTGTACGTAAAATAAAAAAAAAGAAAGAAAGAAAGAAAAAGAACTAGAGATGTTATAACAAAGATTCTGGAAAAAGTGCAACAAGTATTAGCTACTAAGAAAAGTTCAAAGGTTTGAAATAGATGAGAATATCTTTGAATGGTTTCCAAAGAGTTCAAGCTATAAAACCTTCACTGCCCATACCATAGAACAAAAGACTACAGAGATAGCTTGCCACCCTTCCCTGGCTCATCTTTCTGTATTTTCATTTTGTGCTTTCCAATCACCACACAGCCCAGTGCCTGTTTTCAAGCATTTGCTCATTATCCTATAAAAGTGTTTGAAACCATCGTTGGTTAACTCTTGCCATTTCTGCTCACATGACAATTCTATATTCCTGGACACCTGTGCATACTTTCTTTTAAACCTTGCTAATGTTTCCTGAAATAGATTTTACTACCATTTTTGTTGTCATTTCCCCCCTATCTTCCTATAATGCTTTACATAGAGTTCAATGTCTTTTGAAAAAACAACAACAAATAAAATGAAACTTTAAAAGTTCCAATGTAGCCTAAAGACTGTGATCTATACACACAAATACAGGATCAATCCTTAAGGAGATCTCCATCGATTGGGGAGTAAACCAAGAGTGCTTAAAACAAGGTAGGGGAGAGAGATGGGGGCAGCCAACTAGCTCATATTGAAACATATTATATATAAAATGGACATTCCAGCCGGGTGTGGTGATGCATGCTTGTAATCCCAGCATTTGGGAGGCTGAGACCGGAGGATCGCAGGTTCGCGACCAGCCTCAGCTACCTAGTGAGGCATTCTGCAACTTAGTGAGACCCTGTTTCAAAATAAAGAATAAAAAATAGGGCTGGGGGTGTAGCTCAGAGGTAGAATGCCCTTGAGTTCCATCCCCAGTACCGCAAAAAAAAAAAAAAAAAGGATATTCCAAGTTTTCAAACTGAAGAGCAAAGAGGTCAATTCTGACTTGGGGACCAGTAAAGAGGGTTGTATTGAAGGATTTTGCAATGTGCAGAAGTTCCGGATTGAGGGAACGGTGGGATTTAAAAAATGGGTGTGCAGGGACTGAACTCCTCTAGGATTAAGACACAGCTCAAAGAGGCTGGGTGCAGGACTAGAGGGGCAGATTGGGCCAGATGGCCAAGTGTTTTTTCAGAGATCCTGAGGTCCATCCAGAGATCTGGCTTTTTCCTGAATTGCTGAGAAAGGGAAGAAGTGGAAACTACATGCATTTAGGAGGTAGGCTGGAAAGAAAGAAAACATGGAAGGAGAGCAAGAAGGAAATTTGAAACAGAATTCAAGAGAATAATATCACTATGGAATCAAACAAGAACATTCAAAGAATGTGTACAAAGGCAGTCAGGTATGGTGGTACACGCCTGTGAATCTAACACTTGGGAGACAGGAGGGTTGCAAGTTTGAGGCCAGCCTCAGCAATTCAGTTTAAAAATAACCATAAAAAGGGCTGGGGATATACCTTGGAGGTAGAACACCTATGGGTTCAATCCCCAGTACCAAAAATAAAAAAATAATAAATAAAAAGAATGTATAAAAGGGCATGTAAAAACACTGCAGGGTACTACAGAAAGAATTCTAAGACATTGTTTACTCCTAGGGAGGAGTCCCTATGGTGTGGCATGGGTAGAGAATTGGGGGCGGGGAGAAGGCAAGGGTGAGGGCAGAGTAAGGGAGAGGGCGAGGGCAAGGGAGAGGGAGAAGGATGTGGAGAGGAAGAGGGAGGGGGGAGAGAGAGAGGTGGGGGGCATAGAAAAGGGTAAGGAAGACAAGGCTGAATTTTTTACTTGGGGCATGAAGATATAGAAGAATTGAGGACATAGGGAAAGAAGCAGGATCCTGAATAGAAAGAAAATCTTGCAAGATAGAAATAGAAAAAAATAAGTGACATCTGTGGTAAATAGCAGAATTCTTGGTGTGAGTGTATGTGTAGAGGATGTATGGCTTTGTAAAAGAGAATAGACCCACTTCCTTGCATAGCTGAAGGAAGGAAAGAAAAATGAAGCTGGAAAAACAAAACAAAACACAGCAGTTTCAGGTGGCAGGTGTGAAATCTAAGGATTGGTGTCACTAAAGCATTAGTCCAGGTCTTCATATTAAGTGAGGTGAAGAGAGATAGAAACAGGGTTTTAGAAGTCTCTGTGTTCAAGCCGGGCATGGTGGCGCAGGCTTGTAATCCCAGCATTCCGGAGACTGAGACGGGAGGATCCGGGTTCGCGGCCAGCCTCAGCTACCTAGTGAGGCACTCTGCAATTTAGTGAGACCCTGTTTCAAAATAAAGAATAAAAAAACAGGGCTGGGAGTATAGCTCGGAGGTAGAATGTCCCTGAGTTCAACCCCCATTACCGCAAAAAAAAAAAAAAAAAAAAGAAGTCTCTGTGTTCATGGGGAGAGGGCGGTAACTAGGGTTAAAAATGGGGCTGTGAGCAAGACTAGAAAGCAGCGGGGAATTCACATAAGCTAGAAACAAAGTCGTTGGCTGTACATAGTATGTTGTACACATTACAGAATCTGAGAGTTGGCTTTGGTGTCTTCTATGCTTGGTTCATACAGCTCTTTTAGTATCTATTCTGATATTAATAGTTGGGAAAAAAAACAATTGAATATATATATAACCTTCCCTCAAGTAATATATGCTTGTATGCACATAGATAAAAATACAAAGAAGGTATTGACCCATTAAACATACTGTGATTAAGCAACAAATTCTTTTTTAATTGAAAATGGGGGTAGGGCAGCTGGGCATGGTACTGCAAGCCTGTAGTTCACCTTCTTGGGAGGCTGAGGCAGGAGGATCACATGAACTTATGAGTTTGAGATTAACCTGGGCAACAAAGTGAAGCGGGGTCTCACTAAATAAATAAATAAATAAATAAATAAATAAATAAATAAATAATCAATCCCAGACATTTAAGGATAGTAGTAGTTTTTGACCTCATAAGTCTGAAATTATTAAGGGAACAAATCAACTTCCTGAAATAACTTAAAAATAGTGAGGGGATTCTAAGTAAATGCAAATAAAAAAGTTTGTGATTACCACAATAGATTAAAACAAAGAAAAACAAATGACCATGATCATATCTTCAATTTGTCCCAAACAATGGGTAAGAGAAGGAACATCTGTACATATCTGAAAAATAACAATAAAGTAAGCTAAGTAAACTACTTGTTTATGTTGGATAAAGAATGCCAAACAAGCTCGAAAAGGATTTTTAACAGAATTACAATCTTAGTACACAAAGGATTCACAATAAAAAAGAAAATCAATGGGCATCAAAACAACATATCTTCATTTTAGAAAACAGTATCATGACCCATCATACTCATAAAATCCATTTATATTGGCGAGCATGTGAGCAAAATTGCAAATTAAAAGAGACGGGAGCCTGGCTAAAAGGTTGTAAACAATGGGAATTGGTAACTGACAAGGAATTTAGCTGTGGGCTAGGTGCTAGGCCTGCGATTATTCAACACATTTCCAAAGTGTTCTCGAGGATGACTAGAATCCCATGTTAACACAGGTTGCAGATGACTGACTTGATAGGTGGTATGCATAAGGACTTGGAAAGATGTAGTATATAAGAATGGTCAGGAACCAAAACAGCTTACAAAACCCATGAAATTGGAAAAATGAAAATAAGTCCCGAATGTAAGCAGGACAGGGGAAAACACCATTTAGACTGCCTAGAGATTGACAAGTTGAGTAAGTGCTGATTGGACCCAGCAGATGGATGCCAGGAAGTTTCTGATCCTGTTGCAGTGGGGAGGAAGACCCAGAGTCTGTGCAACAGGGCACTGTGTGAATGCTGATGTTATCTGGTGCACCTGAGAACTGTGTATGTTTGAAAATTAGAGAGTGCTTGGAAGAGCAATAATGATGATTAAGGCAATGGAAGAATTGATTTATGAGGACAGATTAAAGGAGCTAAATATGAATAGCCCAGTGAAGTGACAACTAGAGGGCACATAATAGGAGTCCCCAAGGAAAAAGAATAATTATTTAGCCTGGTACAAGAGGGTATAACTAGGCATAATGAGATGAATTAAGAGTTGGAAAATTTAAGCTGAATTTCAAGAAAAACTCCCTGATGGTATAAATTTACTAGCTCATGGAATACATTCCCTATGGAAATGCTATAGCTAGGGAAACTCAATAACAGAACTGGACAAAATACCAATAAATAATATAGATAACAATCCAGCACTTGAAAGAAGGCAGTTATAAGCTATGTTTCCCTTGCTTATAGTACTTTTTAATATTTCGCCTTAATAGTCGATGTATTATAGTGATTGACACCAAAAGAAGTACTTGGGCAATTAGATGACTCTAACAGGATAGCCCCTTTAGTTGGGAGAAGTTAAAGATACTTTAGTTTTCTTATACTCTGCAGGAATAATGAAAGCAAAAACTAAAATAATTTTTTTTTACTACTTTGTTTCAGCAGAGCTAATTTTGAAGAAGCTGGACAAATATATTAATATTTCTTAAAAACAAAACAAAACAAAACAACTCTCATCCAACATCCCACACAAAGTCTATTCTGATTCTCTGTGCCATGAAGCTCATATTTTCATAGACATGTTTAATATAAACAATTTAATGCCATAATAGAAAAAAAAAGTTTATTTCAGCTTTTTTCTAAATGTAGCTCTATGGTCAATTACTCCACATCAATACCAAGATCAAATAGGCATAATACTAACAAGCAGTTTGCTTAATAATAGTCACCACACTAATTAACCCATCCAGAACATTCTTAATCAGACACTATTTATAATGTACAGTTAAGAGAAGCTTGGTAATAAGTCGTTCTATGTTAAAAAAGAAAATAATACCTTAGTGGTGGGGTGAAATCTGGCTTTTGTATAAAACTGGACAGAACATGCTGTCCTGGCATTCACCCAGGGAAGTGACTATGCAAATAGGCACATGTCTGAACACTTCCTTTCTCTTCCCCAGCTCCAACTCTGGTGGAGGTGCTAATGAGAAAAGGTCTTGAGGCAAGGAATGAAAGAGCATACAAGAGCAACAAGAAAGAGAGAAGAGCTGAGCTACCTTTTAGAGCCTACGTCAGGTTGGTGATTCAGGAACCCCCCTATTTTTCTTTCTTTACTTTGCTGTGTGTGTGTGTGTGTGTGTGTGTGTGTGTGTGTGTGTGTGTGTGTGTGTGTTGGTGCTGCAAACAGGGTCTCTCTAGATTGCTAATAGTCTCTCTAAGTTAATGAGGTTGGTCTTGAACCTGCAATACTCCTATCCCAGTCCCCCAAGTACTTGGATCACAGGTGTGCTCCCACAATTTCTGGTTTCCTCCTTTTTGTATTTTTTAAAGAATGTTATTGCCCATTTTCCTTTTAGAACATCTCTCCCTGTTTCAGAATTTCTCAGAAACATTATTAGACCCTTTTTACTTTTAAAACTTTCCGATTAGCTTAGTCATTTTCAGATATTACCCAAGGAGGACCTCCCCTTCAAACTTTTCCAAACAATAGCCAATATGTGAAACAGAAAAAAAGCTCCCTCTTGCATCTCTCACTCAAATTTTGTCACCGCATCCCCCAGTTAGGTTCTTGACACAGTGTCACAAAAACCCAGCAATGCAATGAGTAAGGTTTAAAGACACAACCAATTTGGACAAGTGTAAATTTCTAGGCCAAAATTTACACCACTCCCTCCCACCCTCTACACATACGTGCATGCCCGCATGCGTGCACGCGTACACACACACACACACACACACACACACACACACACACACACACACCCAGAGCTTGACCTATATGGCCAAATGCCTTAACATATGATCAGCCAGGAAAATGCTAAGTTTTTTTTTTAAATATACTTTTATTGGTGCATTGTAATTATACATTATAATGAGGTTCAGAGTGATAGAAAAATACTGGCACACAGCGCTTGGTGTTTCCCTCTGAACCCGAACAATGTTAAGCTAGACGGTAAACAAAGGAAACTCCATAGGCACTTAGCTTATTTAAGCTAAAGTTGAGAGACTAGTATATGTGTGGTCTATTAATAGAGGTAGTTATCAGGAGGGCAGTTGGGTTGAAGCAAGGAAAGGCCATTGGATATTCATGTTTAATCAGGTGTAACTGAAGAGAACATCATGGTCAAAACATATTCATGGTAGGATGCACTGTTCATGTTTGTTTTTTCAGAGATTTTTTTTTTTAAAGCACTTAATATAGTAGGTTCAGCCTATGAGACCTCATACATAAATGAATAAATAAAAGTCTATGATAAAAGCCCACAAAACAAAAGTTATCGATCAATAGTCCTTCTTCCAGTTGGGAAGACAGTGGGTGATAAAAAAATATGCAAATTGTGGATATTAAAGAGAAAGAGACATAGTGGAACTAATAAAAGTGTATTTCAAATTTGAATCAATGAAGAGACAAGAGAGAGTTAACAAATGAAATAAGGAAATTGGCCTGCACCTCGTTTACCTCTTTGCTAGGAGGAGTTATCGTAGCAACAGCAATAGTCATTCTAGGTCTATGCAATCTACCACTTGTTGTATGCCTTGTGATCAATGCCTATGTTAGTATATGAGCAGATTTACATGGAATAAAAATGCAAACACTGCCTCACACAGGGCCTGGTAGTTAATGATGGGTTTGATTTTCTCAGGGCAAATCAACCTAAGACAGGGCTCGTTGAATGACTCATCGAGATCCCATGATGGGTAAGATTAAGCACCTGGTAGGAAATGACCTAAGACAGGCACAGTCCTTCGTGCATTTTAAAATAAAAATGGGGGAGTTGTGGGAGCCCAGCTGGGCCCTTTTCCCCCTGGCAGCTGCTATCTGCATATATGAGCAATTAGACTCTTCTGCTATGGCTACATTGGCGTCTCGAAGTCTGGAGATTGCCCCTAGGATGCGTAGATGAAAGACCTTCCTACTTCTTGGAAAGTAAATATATGACCCTAAAGGAGTATGGTTTTATGACTCTAGAAAGTTTGCTTTACCAGGCTATGTTAAGAATGTGGGCTGTAAGTGTAAAACGAAGAAGTGGTGCTATTTGTGTTCTGACAATGATTGATATGTCATAAATGTCTATGTAACCCTGTTGTACTCAAGAAATGTATAAAAAATCCATGCTGAAAAAATAAATTAATTAATTAAAAAAAAAAAAGAAATTGGCCTGCATATGGGGCAGGTGAAGACAGAGGAAGGTGATGAAGCTCAGCAGGTCTACATGCAGCTCAGGTGTGGAGGAGGGAGCAGCATGACCATGGTATTGTATTTTTTAGGCTAGATTTTCACAAGATGTATTTTGTGTAACACTAATTCTATGGACACATGTAAGTGTTGCACCAGATAATTTGTTTGTTTGTTTATGGTACTGGGGACTGAACCCAGGGGCATTCTACCTGTGAGCTACACCTCCAGCCCTATTTTATCATTTATTTTGAAACAAGGCCTCACTAAGTTGCTGAGGCTGGCCAGGAACCTGTTATCCTCCTGTCTCAGCTTCCCAAGTACTGAGATTACAGGTGTGTGCCACCATGCCTGGCCAGCAGATAATGTTTTATAGGAAAATTAATTTAGGAAATAGTAGGTTAAATAAATTTAACATTCCTACATTACAGAACTTTTAAAAGTACAAGCTACTATGCATTATAAATATGCTCATTCATTTACTCTTTCACTCATTCAGTAATTATTTATTAAGCACCTATTTATTATATGATAAGAGTATGATTATTATTGCCCAAACTTAACACTTTTTGGAACATAAAACCTTCCCAAGGAGGCACCTTAAAAATTAATGTTCAAATTCCACATTGCAAGTAATTTTTAAGAACTTAACTACCTGTCAATTCTGATCAAATATCAAAGTAAAATACCACAATTACTTGATAAAACTATTAAAATGCCCCCCTTTCTAAGCATATACTTGAATTGGGCTCATTTTCTTTATATGTTAAACAGAACAACATATTGTAACAAGCTGAATGTATATGAGATAAAAGAATACAACTGTCTTTTATTAAACCAGAAACTAAATTAAAATAATGTTACTCCTCTATTTTTGGGGGGGATTTTATTTTTCTTAAAATATGTTTTTTAAATTAACAAGTAATGAGTTTGAGTTATTATTTATTTTTTAAAAATAGAAAAAATAAGAATTTTAAAAAAGAATTACTGATAATAAAGAACCCTCTGAGTAATTAATGTTCATTGAGAGCCAAGAAAGCATGGGGCGGCCAGATGGGTGCTGGTGTATTCTGTATAGCAGAGATGGCAGAAGAAATGGCAAAGTACATTCACATGAGAAAGTGGAGAGAAATCCAAATCAGAGGCCAGATACCAATGTGACATACGAGTACACAAAAGGAAGTCTGAAAGAAATCAGAAGAACCTGTGAAAAAAGTGACAGAAAAAGACATGGTTCAAGGCTAATAGAGATGGCGGCAAGAAAAAATATCAACAACTTTTCCCAAAGTGATTCCTCTGAATTCCTGGATAAAAGCTAAGTGGAGGAGAAAAGAAACAGGAATCAAAAATAACTTTTCTAAAACTAATTGGGATGACATATTCAGACAGTTCAGTGATCTAAGACCTTGGGTGATTTACAACAAAAACAATGTGTTAGGAATTAATTACAAAATTAACATTTTCATAATTTAGCCACATAAGCAAATAGCAACGATAATTAAAAAATCATGTTAGCTCACATGTGTCTAATACACCAATTATATGGTGAGCAGATTTACATAAACCTAGAAGTATAAAAGTAAAAATCTTGATATTTGAATGCATATACATATACTCTCTATACCTCCTGCCATGCTATCTTTACTAAATAAAGGAATTGCAAGAAAGTAAACCCATTGAAATTAAAATCATGTGTTTGGAAGAGACAATACTAAGCAGAAAGATAGATTTATGCTTGGTTGGTTGGTAGAAGTACAGGCATACATGCCTCTTCACTACTGATGGCGAAGGGCTAGAGTTTATAAAATAGTTGGCACACATGATGAAGGCCCTTTCAGTAAGAAACTTCGGGCAGAGTACTCTTTGAATAAACTCACATTCTGAGCCAGTTATAATCCACGTGTACCCAGCACGAAAGGTTTGGAGAGGCAAACCACCAATACCACTGTGGTACGTAGGCTGTGTGATTTCAATTTTCAATGTTTGGTGCCTGATCCAAATTTTGTCTCCCATGGCACAAACTTTCAAAGCCAACATGAATACTGACAGTCATCTGTGAAGGGATGCTAGGCAAGAGTGTCTTGCTTGGACACTAAAGAATTTGTGACAAGATAGGAAAATAGGATCCATCAAAATTAGCTGCAGTTAAAGTGAAGAGGCAAATCCCCCTACTTATTGCCTGAGAAATGCATGCTGACACAGAAAGAGGATATGTGGTTATCAGACTGGCCTCATTAGCCACGACTGGTGCCAAAGATGAGGCACTTAGTGAAGACAGAATCTTCCACTGACGGCTGTCGAAAAGAGAAGTGTTGACTTCCTCTCCCCTGTTTTAAAGGTTCATCCTTTCTTGGCGCCTCTCCTTTACCTAGCTAGACTATAGAGAGATGATAAGGAAATGCTGTTGCTCTCCCTATGAACCCATTCCTTTTTATTTTCCGTTTCTACCAACATTTCTAAAAATCTTTACACTTTTCAGATAACTTCATTTATACCATTCATTATATGGCCTTTTCTGGCAACATAGTGTATATGAATAGTATTAGGTATCTTAAAATGATTCTGCTTCAATTCTTTATTCTCTCTTAGTTTCAAAGTGTTTAAAATTGTATATGTTGCTAATTTAACAGCCTATTCCTATGAGCATTTTATCTTATTCTATTATATAAGATTCCTTTAGGACATACACCTCCCTCACAGAAAAATTAAAGTCTTTATGAATGTACAGAGGCAAGAAAAGCTACCTTGCATTTAACCAGAATAAATGTTTATCAAACCCAGAGCCATCCTCGCTAACATTCACTCCTAAGGACCCCACTCCCTTCCCAAAAGAGCTCTGTACTTAACTCCTTGACTTACTTTAATACTTCTACAAAGTTAAGAAAATCCACATCTAAACTGCAAAGAGGTAATCTTTACTTTCCTAGCTCCACTTTTAAGCAGCCTCTACTCCCTGGTGGTCCATTTTCCAAGGCCCCTATGTGATTTTCTGATTGTCACATTTACCCTCCACTTCCCCCTGCCATCCTGGGACTCCACAGCCTTTCCATTCTTTTGTTCCTTCATGTAATACTTTGTCACAAATAGATATAGAGTGCTCCCTGAAGAGCTCATGTATTAAGCTAAAGATTGACAGGTTATGGATTTATCTTCGTGGTAGTGAGGGCCAGTAGGGTGTAGCTAGAGAAGGTGGGCCCCTGGGGGTGCAGTCGTGGGGATTATATATGGTTCCCCCCTCCCCTTGCTGGCACTGCTTCCAGTCTGCATGATGTAAGAGTGACACTTTACGTTTTCCCTCTCTCTGCTTCCCAATACCAGGACCTGAGATCTACTGTCCCCAGCCTCACATAAACTGAACCTAAAATTCCCAGAAAACAGTGAGCAAAAACCTTCCTTTAAATTGTATAGTCAGTTTTTTAGATTATAACGGTGAGAGTGCTGACTAAGACATATCCATGCTTATGGAGTTACTCCTAAGGTCATATTGGGAAACACTACATTTCTTAGCCAATGAATAATATTCATTTAACAAATACTCAAATGCAAGAGATGTTTTTAGTGTATGTGTAGTGATACTTCAAAATATTTATTTTGGTCTCATAGCTCTGAGCATTATAAATTACCTATATCATCTTTAAAATTGACTGTTACTGACTCCATCATTCTAACAACCTGACTTTTTCAAACTTCTTAACTTGCCCATCATTTTTCTTCTATTTATAACTAAGAAGCAAAGTTTCAAATGCTGCTCTCTATGCACCTCACTTGATTTAATGATGGTACATGAGAACAAAAAATTTCCCTAATGTGAATCTGGAGTAATCTCTCTCAAGTAAGAAGAAGGAGGAAGGAGCTGTTTCATGTCACGGTGCAAGGACTGACCTCAGCAAATAAATGTTCACACTACTCTGGGAATCTCCTGTCTCATATAGCATCAATAAAACATTGACATAACTCTAAAGTGGTCTCCAATCCTGTGTTCTATTCCCTGAATCTTCTTAATTCCAAGCCATTATTTGCAGGTTGAAAATGGGATAGGAGAATGTACTGGTATTGAAGAAAGGATCAGTTTCTTCCTTCCAAACAAACTTAAGTTTTCCCCTGGGTCAGTGTCTCCAACTGGACTGTCTCCTTTGGAGCATGGCACGATTTTAGTGGTACTTATGGTGGAATAAAAAGGAGAAAGGTACACCAATACGAGGGGTAAAATGCCTTGA
The DNA here is from genome assembly GCA_004027655.1 of Graphiurus murinus. Lineage (NCBI taxonomy): Eukaryota > Metazoa > Chordata > Mammalia > Rodentia > Gliridae > Graphiurus > Graphiurus murinus. Next base: position 15,124 of record PVLC010002122.1, on the reverse strand, counting down.
AAAGCATATAAGAAAAGTAATGGAAGAGGAGACGGCATAAAGAATAAAGCAGGAATCTAGGCATGTTATCTGGTTTCAAATTTGGAGCTATGCTACTTTTATCTACCTTGGAAAGAAGAATTGGTTCTTTAAATACCAGTTGCCTCATGTGTAATATGGAAATGCTGATACATTAGAATTAAGTTTCCATGTTATTTGATGCATTCTAAAACCTCAGCTAATACTATTACTTTATAATTGATAATGATGATGGTCTTCATTATAATTCAATGCTACTTAAAAGGCAATATTTTGAAGACTGTAAGTTCTACTGACCCTATCATTATTTAGCCTACTTTATAAACCAGAACCTTCCTTAAGCTATGTTTTTCTTGTTACTTTTCACAAAGTTAAATATTAGCCATCTATTTGAGGTGGTAACTTTCAATATATTATCTTCTTTTCATTTGTATACTAATCAAAGGTTTGTATTCATACCCAGAGGCACCGTAATTGAAAAAATGTCCAATTAGATAAACCAACTCAATATACTCCTACCTTTTTATAATTTCTTTCCTACAGTACTATTTCTGCGTTTCACTTCATTGCCTTATGCACTTTCATTTTTTCTTAGAGATTCCATCTTTTTCCTTCTTAAAAATAAATAAACCAGGAGCCGGGCGTGGTGGCGCACGCTTGTAATCCCAGCATTTGGGAGGCTGAGACCGGAGGATCTGGGTTCGCGGCCAGCCTCAGCTACCTAGGGAGGCACTCCGCAACTTAGTGAGACTCGGTTTCAAAATAAAGAATAAAATATAGGGCTGGGGGTATAGCTCGGAGGTAGAATGCCCCTGAGTTCAATCCCCAGTACTGAAAAAAAAAAAAAAAATAAACCAGGAAAATAAAACCAGGAAATTTAAAGCATCAGTTTCCAGCTCTCTGAAGCAGATGGGCATTAAAAAGTACAGTCTTTTTCCTTTGTAATTTGCCTATCCCCAACCTGAATAAGTCAAAATTACCAGCAAATCCAACTTCCAGCACAATCTTTTTTTTTTTTTTTTGCCTCCATACTAAATGCTATGATACCATGTACTGATTTACTTCAAGTTCTGATTACTCTGCTGTCTAATTTTTAAGCTAACAAACTAATACTAGAAGATATAATTTTGATATTTTTGCATTTGAAATAAAATCTTTAAATGTACAAACTGAGCACACAAACACTTCTACTTCAGGTTCCCTATACTTTCTAGTATTTCTATGTTGGGAAAGGGGCGAGTAAAAATAGAACAGAGTTAAATTAGAAGTGTCTAACATCTGGGCTGTTACTAAAATATAATCAGTGTTTGAAGGTAAAGAAAGGCCTTAAATTCCCAGTGAAAACACTGATTGAAAGTGGTTCAGATAGCAAAATAATCAATCACTTATCATTCAACAAAAATTAGAGTGTCAACAACATGCAAGGCAAAAAAAAAAAAAAAAAAAAAAAAAAAAAAAAAAAAAAAAAAAAAAAAAAAAAAAAAAAAAAAAGCACCAGATGCCCTCATGACACAACACAAGTGATAGGTGTTCTGATCAGGAAAGAACTGGATGTTACAGTATCAGAAAACCAGGTCTGGTTGAGCAAGGTACACACGTAATCCCAGTACTTGAGAGGCTGAGAGAAGAAGGTTCCAGGTTCCAAGCCAGCCTCTGCAACTTAGCAAGACCATAAGCAATGTGAGACCCCGTTTCAAAATAAAAATAAAAAGGGCTGGGGGTGAAGCTTGGAGTTAGAATGCCTCTGGGTTCAATTCCCATACCATAAAATAATAATAATAATAATGATAATAAAAGTTTCTCTAACTGGAGGGTTTGAGACAAAGATAAGCAAGGCCAAAGGCAGGGGAAATGAAATAAAGTGAAAATATGTCCATTCATTGACAAATAGAGAAAGAACAGAGAACTGAGTACCCCTCCCCCCTTTTGTTCCCAGAAAGATAGAGGTTCCCATTCCAGGAGACTATGATCCTTTGTCTGGAACAGAACTGAACTGACTTGTCAAAACTGACATGCAGATGATGCCACACAAAACAATTGAATTTCTGTTTCCTCGCTGTAGGAGAAAGGTAACCAGCCAATAAGCCCTGTCTCTGAACAGAGAACCTTGAATCTTACCTTAAGGTCCTGTTCTCAAATATGAATGCATAGGCAATGACTGCCAGACACTTGGGGAGAATGTCTAACATGAGATAAACACGATAAAGCAAAAAACAGGAAAAAGAGAACTTGCAAGAAACTGTAACAATGCAGAGAACAGAGGAAAACTTTTGAAAAATCCTTTAATAAACAGTCACATGATAAGCTTTTGCATCCATGCGAGGAAAAACAAGATGCGAAAAGAAAGGACACCCAGGAACAAGAAAGAGTGCGTGCTGGTAATTGAAATAATCTGAACAGAAAAAGTCAATAGAAGGGTTGGAAAACAAACCTGAGAAAAAAAGAACAAAAGACAAAGAGAAGGAAAACAGGAGGAGAGAAAATTAGGTCAATCTGAAATTATAGGAGTATAAAAAAGTGAATGCTGAGAAATCTAGGAGAGGTAATATAAGAGAAAATACAAGAAAACTATTTGTATTGATAAGAGTGTCCAGCAAAAGAAAGCAATGAAAATTGAATCCACATAAAATCATTAGGTAATATCAGAATACTGAGATCCTATTCCTTCCTGGTGAGGAGCAGGGGAGGTCACATGCAGAGAGTCACAAATAGACTGAAATCAGATTTCAAGAGGAGGTTCAGAAAGTAGAAAATAATGAAACATGACTTCAAATTTTTGAGGGAAATGATTTTCAATGAGAGTTCCGTAGTTAGCCAAATATCAATTGTGAGGTAGGATTTTCATACATTTTTAGACATAAAAATTCTTTGAAAGTTTTAGTTCTTATGTACTTTTTCCTGAGAAGACAGCAGTAGATGTGCTCTAGTAAAAGGAAAAAGCAAACCAAGGAAGAGAAAGACATAGATAGATTCCAAGACACAATCAACCTGGGGCCCAGAATGCAACCAAAACAAATAGGAGCAGGAGAATGGAGGCCTCCAGAAAGGTAGGGTGTGAGAAATAGTCCAGAAGTGGCAGATTTACTGATGTAGTCATGGTAAGAAGACAAATTTGTGATAAGGACAGAGCTTGGGAAGGGACCTTTCGCAGTGGCACAGGAACCAAGCTAATGGAGTCAACCAATAATTAGCTCCAGGAAAAATGAAGAGTTATTCAGGAAAGGAAATCTAACCCTAGAACACAGTGATACTCAGCAGGGAACACATTTTACATAGTCACAATGTAGTAAACACAGATATTTATTTAACAAAAAGTTAAGATATACCCATATTGGAAGGCTAAGGTGAAGTAGAGTGTATACACACATGCTTCCATTATAAGAGTGCTAACTAAATCATCATTTCCAATGGCAGAAAGTCAGTAGACAGTATCTAATATTTTGAAAAAATTAAGACATGTTGAAAAGGTTTGTCAGAGGTAGCCTCTGAGGAGAGTAGGGAGGACTGAGTAAGAGGGTTTGCTTTTTATTATAAACCTTTTGTTCTCTCTGACATTTTAAAACCAAATACATGTATTGCCTTGAGAATTCTTAATTTTTGTAATCTCTGGGAATTTCATGCAGAAATTCTTTGAACATTGCCTCTTATGTTTCCCTAAGTTCTCCTTCTGGAATTCCTATTAGACATATGTTGAATTCTTATCTTTCAAAATCTTAATATGTTCTTTCTTATTTTTAATCTCTTCTTCCATTTTGATGAAGATGACATAATTCACTTTTAGGCATTTCCCAGCATGCCTGAGAAGAGATATAGATATAATGAAGGGAGTTGGCAAAAAGATGTTTGAATGCAAGTTAAAGTTTAAATTCCTCCTTAAAAAACAAACAAAAAACTCACTAGGTTTCCAAAGTCTAAGATACTTACTTAAACTATTAGATGACTAACATGTATTTATAGAATGCCTGCTCAAATCTCTGCTCTTAGGGGGAAAAAAAGAATTAGAAAAAAATCAGATATTTAAAGGTTATATGGCTGACTTTTCCTCTTCTAAGTTTTTTAAAGCAGTAGTATGTTGGTTGGATTAAGATTGCAATAATTCACAGTCCTCTCTAAGGATGTGGTGAAAATTATTATGAGGTAGAATATTACTTGCAGAGGAGTTTTTCCCTTCCACCTTGAATATCCTTTTTTGAACAGTGGGTTTCTAAATATGGGCAAATCCTATTAAGTAGGGAAATATCTACTCACAGTTTTCATTAAATATTATTGTGGGCTATAGGCACAGAAATGTACAAAATCTCTTTAAATACTCAACTGGATATAAATTGAAACTATCTTTAATCACATAGTGTCTAAGAAAAAGTAACTATTCAATGGAACTCATATATTAAAAAATTCTTTTAACTTAAATAGGTAATTATTCCATAACTTGGCTATATTGATAGTTTGCATCATGGCGGCATGGACTGATGCAAAGTATTACATATGTCACCTGAACTGTCAATACATGCCCTTTGTAAACATGCCATTTATACAGATTTAATACTTCAATAATGCATGCCAGAACATAACTGAGTCCTAAGGGTGTCAAAAGCCAGATTATTCTAGAACTAGATGTTAGTTTGGGAGTACAGACAGCAAATGGCCAGATGGCCCTGCAGTAAACTGCTGAAAGCCATTTAAAACCAATCCATGTGTAGATGTATTCCAACAGAGAATTGTAGGCAACAAGCCAACGAGATACCAGAAGACTTGTTACAATATCTTTGTTAGCCAGAAATAACATTTCAATTTTATAGAACTCGAGTTAAAACAAATCTTATTCTTTACCTCCCTGTAGTAAATAAACGAGCGAAATCAAGTCTATTGCCTAGCAGGGTTATAGCCCACAGTAGATGCTCAATATGCAGTTGCTGGATGGATGAGGAAGAAAGGGTTATGCGTTCACTCTTCTATGCTCTTCTGGGCCCTGACTGTTTCTGTACACTAATATGTGTTGCGGGAATTCGGGTATGTTTTATTTAGGTGGTTTGCATATATAAAGTGGAAAGAGGTAAGGTTGGTTGAAGGGTAATTATTTCTTGATGGAAGAATATAAAAAGTATAAACAGTGCAGCTATTGCTTAAGCAAACTCAGCTCTTCCTTCCTGATCTACAATGCAAATAGTATACAAAATAAGGTTTCATTAAAGAGTGTCTGTCACATCAACAGGAAAGAGAATGAAGACCTGCTATGCAGTATTATTAGATATATTGAATTTGTTGTCACTAAGATCAACAAAATACTGCTTCGAAGGACTACACACTGTGACACAGAAATAGCTTTGCAATACAGAACGCTCTTCTGATATAATTTTTTTCATTGTATTGTAATAGGGTTATACTTCTGGAAGAAATGAGTATCAATTTATTGATGGCTTGGGCCACTATTAAAAAAAGTAACACACTAATTGGAAATTTTGATAGCTGACAATTCATTTTGAGAGAAAAAATTAGAATCTTTCTATCATACAGTATCTTCATAAGACAAAATAACTTCATGTTATTGGTGCTTTCCTATCATCTTAGCATTTCAGCTGAGGTTCTAATGCCAAGGATTAATACAAATGCTAAACAGGGATGCTAGGCACACCTCTGAAGGATTTGCTAAAGAAAGAAATATTGGTCTATCACTCTCTAACAGTCTAAATAGGAAAAGGGTAGAGATTGGAGAATAGGACATTTGCAGATGCGCTACATGAGATTGCTCATAAAGATAGATTGTCTGGCAGAAGGGGAGCCTAGCACCATTTTCCCCAAACTGGATACCTGCCAAGCTGTCCAAACTTAAAAGCCTGATTCCTTTTGCTCTTAGATCAGAGCTTGGGAGAGATCTTGGTAAAAACTATGGCCTTTCTTCCTAAAATAAGGGGCAGAGATCATGATGGTGGCCATGAATTCAGTATTATGAAGGTTAGGAGACTGAGTGAAGTTGTCCATATGGCAGAGCAAGTAGAAAGGGCAGCAATGGAAGCAATCTCCATTTACATCATTTGGGAAGGGAGAGATACTTGATATTTTTCCTGTAGGCCTGGTTTGGGGGAGTCAGGTTTGCACCATATTAAAGGATTTATTTTAAAGAACACTGCCTTGAAGGCAAGAGACATACTCCTGGGGTAGGATGTGAGAGAAGAGAGTGATTAGAAGTCACCCAGGTTAGCTTTCACCCATGACAGAGGTAATACCTTTGCATGTGAGATCTCTAGAGCAGTGTCTCAAAAGAGGACAGCCTTAGCAAGTAGCAAGACTCCCATCAACCTAAGGAGACTTTGTTTCAAAACAACAACAACAAAAAAAAACAGGCTGGGGGTGTAGCTTGGAGGTAGAACTCCCCTGAGTTCCATTCCATCCTCAGTACCAAAAAGAAAAAAAAAAAGGAACATGCCTTTGAAACCCACTGGAGAGTGGCAATTTGGTTACTGCCCAACAGAAGGTATTTGATACTTAAGATAGAGCTTCAAATGCACCAGCTATGGAACTAGTCCTCAATCCTTTCCTCCATCCCTCCTCTCAGTGTGACCCTGCTGACAAACTCTGAAGGGAGGAGAGGAAGCAAGTCTGGAAGTACATGTGACTGGCCCAGTGAACAGGCTGGATTCCACAGTGGGCAACAAGGGACTTTATTTCTCTTTCTACCACCTCCTTCAAACACAATCTCAGAGCTCCTTTGTCTTTCCATTGGTAACAACTAGAGCAGATATTATGGCTTTCTGGCTTGGGGTTATTTTCTTCTAGTACTGTTAGCATTTTTTTTCTCTCTCCCACAATATATTCTAGGAATAGAAAATATCTTTTAAAATATGGCCCAAAAGATCAAAACCACAAAAGTAAAGATTCATCTGTGAAAAAAAAATGTTTTAATATAGCAAAGGCTTCATAAATGCAAGTGGAAGGCAACCTATGAAAGTATAAGGAATATTTGAAAAATATACAATTGCTCAAGAGTTAATCAGTTAAGTCTTAGAAAACAATGGGGCTGAAAAGAAATACACCAACTGCTGTGTGCATGTATATTTCTATCATTCTGAATCTCATTATGATGTACAATTACAGTGCATCAATAAAAGCATTTAAAATAAACAAAAATAAAGCCACTTTCTAACTCTAAGATACTAACTCTAAAATAAGACAAAGAAAAGCAAAGAATGAGGTTCATTGCAGGTTCTTTTAAATCTGCTACTATGTGACCTACTAGCTGTGTTGACTAGGAGATTCTATTAACATCTCTGAATTCAAGTATTCTCATCTATATACAGAGGTTAATATCATTCCGTATATCACTGGGCTATGTGGAGGATTAAATAGGCAAATTTACATAAAGCACTTAGCACAGTGTCTAGCCAAGTATTTCTACTCAAGTAAATGTCACCTTTTTATCCTTCTCCCCATTACCAAATCTCCAAGTGACAAGTGATGCATAGTAAAAATTATTTTATAAGCATTCTTCTTCTATTTTGTTTGTATTTTCATAGCTTTCCACAGTAAGCATGTGTTATGTTTGGAAAATGTACAAACTATTTCAATTAAAAAATAAGAATAGGAACTAGCCTTGGTGGTCTACTCCTATAATCCCAATACTTGGGAGGCTGAGATGGGATTACAGGTTCAAGGCAAGCCTCAGTAATTTAACAAGGCTCTCATCAACTTAGATCCTGTTTCAAAATAAAAAATAAAATAGGGCCAGAGGTGTGGCTCAGAGGCAGATCACCTCTGGGTGCAATCCCCAGTACTACTCCTCCCCAACACACACACACACACACACACACACACACACACACACACACACACAGAATAAAGACATTTGTGAGTTTCTGCCAGCTCTAAAGAGTGGGGAAAGGCAGCTGCAAGTTTCTCACTTGGGCCAGAGTTGCTTCTCCTGCTTGGTTTATTATATGTCCTGTCCCTCAGAGTCATGGAATAGCCAACATGATTCTCTTCCAAGATAGGCAAGAACCATCTGGTCATTCATTGATAGAAATAAATATCTGAACACGAACTGTGTTTCCGCTGATCAGTACGTATATACACAAGCCATGCAGAAGGCATAAAAGCCTTAGAAAACATTCACAAGAACAGAACCAAACATTTTGGATTGCAGATTTATGCCATGTTGTCACATCAGATTTTGGTTGTTTATCATATCACCTCATTTACCCTAATGAAAAATTATTCCCAGGACTCAGTTTCCTATTCTGGCATGACCATTCATTCTGGGCACAATTTTACAAAAACAGGGTGAATGGAAAGATACTGATGTCATTGTCAGATGAAGCAAAACCACATGAGAAGCTCTGGCTCTGGTGCTCATTTAGGTTAGATGGAAGTAAGAGGAAAGACATTCTGGGATGTATGTGTCACAGCATTTGAAATGGCTGCCCTCCGCAAACAAGCCCAATTTACAAGAGAAGAACACAGAAGGTGGAAGGGGGTTTCAATTTTTAAACTACATTACTAAGTACACATTTGCTTCTAAACTTTAAAGCAGTGCTGAATCGCATTTGGATAGAGTTATAGCATTGCTTTAAACACACACGCACACCCAGACACACACCATGGAGGTAATCCAGTTACTCCTGCTGCACAGATGTGCACAAGAATGCTCTAAGTGATTAAGATAGGGCTTTAAAGTTAGTTAATTAGAAACATCTCTCTTCCTATGATCAACATTGATATTAGCTCCGAGTTCTGATTGGTGGAAATTTAAATTTAAATTTAGACTTAAACTGAACATGCAGGAACACCCTTTGGACTTGCTTTTGTGCTGGAGAATTGTCTTAGAAGGAGGGCCTTCAGTTTCTAAACTGCCTGCTCAAGTTTAACAGTTTTAAAAGTAGAATTCTGCTTAGTAGAGCTTCTTGTAAACAGTATACTTTCTTTGGAGGAAGGATAACAAAAGTCATAAATTTAATATTTTAAAACGTGTGTGTGTGTGTGTGTGTGTGTGTGTGTGTGTGTGTGAGAGAGAGAGAGAGAGAGAGAGAGAGAGAGAGAGAGAGAGAGAGAGAGAAGAGAGAGAGAAAGAGAGAGAGAGGAAGGAGAGAGGAGAGAGGAGAGGAGAGACAGACAGATAGACACCAGGGATTGAATCCAAGGCATTCTACCTCTGAGCTATATCCCCATCCTTATTTTATGTTTTGTTTTGAAACGAGTCTCTCTAGGTTGCTAAGAGTCTTATTATATTATTGAGGCTATCCTTCAACCTGGGATCCTCCTGTCTCAGCCTCCCAAGTACTGTGATTACAGGAGTGCAGCACTACATCCAGCTAAAAACTACCTTGATAGAAAGAAACCACTGTTTTACAATAGCAATAGCACCACTAATGATTGCCACCAGCCTTTCTCAAAAGGCCACAGGACAACTGAAAGGGCAAAATACAATGATGTACAGGAAATTATCCAGCACAGTGCTTGGAACAGATGCTTAATACAATTTAAGTTTGGAAAAATGAAGTGATTGTTTGAGAAAGTGAATATTGGGATTTATGATAAACGTATTTATTTTTAAGTTCACATTTTATTTTCATAAACCTTAATAAATATCAAATTCCCAACTTACATGCTATATTGGGAAAATATTTCTGCCATTGTGAATACCATTTAAAGTGACATTCACATGAATGTCTCAGAGCACAGGTGAAATGGCTTTTAGTTGGCTTTACACCCCTGACCCAAAACACATCTATAGATAATACAAGGTTACTCCTATTCTTCTGGGATCATGTGACAAGACCTGGCTTCCAGTGACCAGCGGAACAGTACAACTTCCTTGGACTCATGCAGAATGGATCAACTAGGTCATCTTGTAACAAATATATATTACTCTCTATTGGAAAGCAATATAGATGCATTCTTTGAAAGAGATGTACCTGATCCTTTCTGCCTGCTAGGATTAAAGAACTTGCTGGCATTAATGGCAAAGAAAAGTGCACAACTGTGGTTTTTCCATCTTGCTTTATTTATGTTTTGTTCACAACTCCAGAAAGGTTGATAACAATGCCAATTAAATTTCCCTCTCACTAAAGTGTCACATATATCTACAAAATAGGGCTGAGAGGAGAGGTAGGGTATCCTGTCTGTGTAAAAATTCTTCAGTAAAGGTGAACATAGCAAAGTACCAGTAGAATCAAATTGCCTTGGACTCAAATATCAGGGTCAACATCTAATAGGTAAGTAACCCCTAGCCAATAAAATAACCTAGTTGAGCCTTTGTTTTGTTTTGTTTTGTTTTTTTCACTTATTAAATGGGAACCACCAGCAGGGTGTGGTGGTGCATGCCTGTAATCCCAATACTTGAGAGACTGAGACAGGACGATCACAAATTTGAGGCCAGCTTCAGCAATTTAATGAGACCCTGTTTCAAAATAAAAAATAAAAAGGGCTGGGCAGTGGGGTATAGTTCAGAGGTAGAATGTCCCTGGGTTCAATCTCCAGTACCCCCCCACCTAGGGGGGGCAAAATGGGAACCACCTCTTTGGTTTTTAAGATTAGTTGAAATGGTATATGGATAGGTGAAGCATAGTAGAAACTATATATCAGTAAATTCACTTCACACTAGTGAGACCAATTGGTCTAGAAAGAAAACATACCTGATTAACATAGACCATGTGGTTGCTGATGTTTTGGTATCATAATCAGGGATATCAGAATTAGGAGAGACTCTCAGAATTGGTTGATAAATTCAGATAATATTTATTTATTTATATGGTACTGGAGATTGACCCCTGGAGCATTCTACCTCTGAGATGCACCCCAAGCATTTTTCTTATTTATTTATTTATTTATTCATTCATTCATTTATTTTTGTTTTGAAACAGGGTATCACTAGGTTGCTGAGAGTCTCACTACATTGCCAAGGCTGTCTTCCAACCTGTGATCTTCCTATCTCAGTCTTCCAAGTACTGGGATTATAAGTATGCACTATCATGTTCAGTTTATATTTATTTTTATACATGCTCTAAATGGCACCACTGAATCTTTCACTGGTAGCTATAAATGACAGTAGTGGCCTAAATATGTGACAGACACCGGACTAGTTAAGTTTCTAAAACAATGAGGTCAACAACCTGCCCTCTCTTGTTTCTTGTTCTTTTTCCATTTTTCAGATTAGCGCGGATATATATATATATATATATATATATATATATATATATATATATATATATCACTGAAAGAAAACCATGGAGGAATAGGAAAAACCTGTTTAAGGCACATGATGCAGGTTAGTACTTAAGTGCAAACTCTTGAGAACTGACTATTAAAAAGAAAAATCATCATAGGAGAGACTCTAGACTAAGAAGGAAAACCTTAGATGAGCAAAGAAGGTGACCTAACTGAGGGTGATGGGAGGAGCGGAGAGGGAAACACCCTATGCATGTGATGTACATTCACAAACATCAAAGTCAAGCACTAAACTAAATATAAGAAAGGGGGAGGGAATGGGGTTGGAATTGGGGAAGAGTTAAATGAGACCTGTGTGAATGTACGCCTCTACCATCTTGTACCCCACAAAGATGCATGATTACAATGCACCAATTAAAAAATGTTAAAAAATAAAACATGGCAGCAAAGCTCAGAAGGAGAGGTGAATAGGAAAGAATCCTCTAACTACAAACGAATACCAAAATTTTCATCCTTAAAAATGCTTTCTTTTCTTCTACTTCCTCTTATTCAAAGGTCACAGTTTGTACTTAAATACGGAATAGTTTTCAAGTAGAGAGGCATATTACCTTCTTATTGTGTTATTATGGAAAGCAAAAGAAAAGTGTTAGAAACATTGTCTCTTTTGACACAATTTGTAATGATTATTTTTAGCTTTTTGTATAAGTTCATATAGGTTAAGTACAAAAGTAACCTGCATGTTATTGTGGGATAATGTTAAGGTTTTATTGATGGACATGCTCTTTAAAATTATTGATATATTCACCAGTTTTTCAAAACCACATAATTTTACTTGTATATTTGGTTTATAGGAATTATTGAGTAGAAAAACCTGCCTTTTCCTCCACAATAAAATCTACTTATAATGACTTTTCTAGGCTACTTTTCTACAGCCAACAAATCTTGATGGAATAGTTGCTTGTAAGTTTAAACCATGGGAAAGAGTCTGGACTATTTTAAGTTATTTGCATATATCATACATCTCCAAATCACCAGTTGTTATCCTAACTCCCTGGAAAGCTTCAGGGAGTTCTTGACCCACTATGATTATGAGAAATTGTGTGTGTGTGTGTGTATGTGTGTGTGTGTGTGTGTGTGTGTGTGTCTGTGCACGCCTGTGCATGCATGCACTTATTTGCATCTTTCTAGAAAAGATTCCATAGATTTCACCTGGCTTCTAAAGTGATGTATGACATTGATTATCATAAGGCTGAAAATAATTTATTCATCCCATGAGTATATTTTCTTTGACTACTTTCTGTTATGCACATGCTAAGCATCGGAGTACCTGAAAGTACTTGAAGTGTAGTGTCTAGAAATTGATTTGAATATGGGGGATGGGATGAGGTAAATTATTAATCATGCTATGGTGGTATGTGTTTGTAATCTCAGTACTTGGGAGACAGAACCAGGTTCGAGGATACCCTCAGCAACATAGTGAAACTCTCAGTAACCTAGTGAGACTCTGTTTCAAAACAAAAAATAAAAAAGGGCTGAGGGTATAACTCGGAGGTAAAATAACCCTCCTCAACACCATATGAATTATCCTCCCAATCCCTCCTATTATTCCCTCCTAATCTGACCCCACCCTTTCTATGTCTTCTTCCCTTAATGTCCCAATCTCTTTGGGACAATTTTCCATATTGAACACCACTACATCTTCACTGATGTGTCTTCTTTATTCTGGAAGGTTTGGTTAGAGGCCTAACTGCCTCTAGCTACTTTGTTTTAGACTCTTTATTGATGGCACATATCATGTTGATTGCTGGCTTCATGTACCATTGATTTTTCTTCCCAACTAAAGACTAATCTCTAGAAAGTAGAAATTACTTCTTATATATTTTTGCTTATGTTCCTGCCTAGGTTGAATCTACTCTCCGTGAATTGACTTAAGAATGTCTCCCTAAACCTAGATTCAAACAAAGTAGAAGGTTATCTTAGAAGGTAGTTAAAAAAAAAGATTTGAGAGTGTACAAGAATATAAATGATAAGAGGCACGTCAGCAGAAGAATATGTGCCAAGAGAGAAAGGAAGAGAAGTGTGCAATTGGAAGAATACCAAAGGTGCTGGGCTCTCCATGGAGGGTGATTCCAGAGGCACCACAAAGCTCTGGGAGTATTCTCAAACCTCAGGAGGTAGGCACAGTGCTGTTACTAATTGCCGGCAGAAGAGAATCCTCAAGGAACTTGTTCATTTCTGTGAACAAAGCTGTAGCAGAACCGTAGCCAAGCTAAGATGCACGTTGTCTTTCTACAGCATGAATCTTAGTGTGAGATAGAGTCTGCCAAGACTCATAAATGTACCCACTTCTGTTCATCTGAGTGGGAATGAATGCTACTGCCAGACAAAGTTCATAATGCTACAGATCTTACTGTGGTTGCACATCAGAAGTTTTAAAATATCGGGGAGTATTAAAATACTATTGATGTCTAGGACCTAACCTCAGAGACTTTGACTCACTTAATCTATGATGGAGGCTAAGAACTGTTATTTTCTTCATACTAGATAGTTCTAGTGTGTCGCCAGATTTGAGAACTGCTATAATTGCCATCTAGAAAGAAAATTCAGGGATTGGGCATGGTGGGAGGATACAGCTGGAATTTATTCCATTTTAAAAGTGAAGGTCATGGACCTTGGAAGAAAAAATAGGATATGAAAAGCAATGAGGTTGTTACATAGACAATGGCGTAAGTCAGTTTCATAGACTCCCACAAGCAAAAGTACATTAGAAAAAGTGCTGTTTTGAAGTTGAGAATTTCTGTAATTTGCCAACATCATCAAGAATCTTTTAAACTAAATTTTGGAAGGGAGAGAAAGAAAAAAAAACATTAACATACAATCATAAAATCTGAGCCCATGGAGAATAAAACAAAGCAGCAAATGGTAAAACTGTCCAGAAAGTTTTATAGAAATATTAAAGGAACCATCAATGCAGATGAAAACTTTCAGCCTATGGGGTCTGTTAAAGAGTGAACAAGAGGCTTCTTTAACTTGCAATTTGTATGCTAGATTGTATGTTCTTAAGGGGTAGGCTTTACTTCTAATATGCCATAAAGGGATAGGAGATAGGAAGCAGCATGACGACTCAGAGCACAAGTTTTGGAGGTTCAAATGCTGACCTTCTCACTTGCAGGTGGTGCAGCTCTAACCAATCACTCAACTCTCCCAACTCCAGGTTCCTCTCAAGTAAAAAAGAGAGAATTTCTGTTAGCATTCATATAGTTAGCACCAAATGAAATTGAGGACCTGAATAATCCAGTACCAAGTGTGGCATATAGTAACTACTTGATAAATGCTAAGTTTTTAATATTAATGTTATTGTTAAGAATAAACTCAAGTCAAAAAGAAAACCTTTCTTCAAAAGTAAAGGGATTTGCTTGAATGAGAGAGGTTATATATATGGCAAAGATGGCAATATCTGTTTTGCAGATTACAAACCCAAGGGTGGAAGCTCTTTGGAGGAAAGAGAGAAAGCCATTGATATTTTTTAAAAGAAATTCACCACACACTGCTAGGCCAGGTAGAGGACACGGTTTGGGAACAGATTACTGAGCTGGTGCACAAGTAACATAAAGTAGGAGTGGGGGACTTCAACCATGAGGACACCATCTGGAAGTTTTGCTTGGCAAAAACACAACACTCGATACATTCTTGACTTACTTTGCAAAGAGTTTAAGCTCTAAGAAGGCAGATGATGCAACTAGAGAAACTACTTTTCTGGACTTAAATCAGACAAACTGGGATGGAGGGTGAATGTGGGATGTGGAAATGATCAGTAACTTAAAAGAAAAGTGGCCACTTAGCATCATGAAACTCTTAACAATTCCTAACAAGAAGGGGGAAAAACTTAAATAGAGTTTGGTATACACTTCAGTTAAAAAAAATTTCAAAAACCTGAAAAAAAAAAAAA
>PVLC010002121.1:65208-122019 GCA_004027655.1 Graphiurus murinus | reverse complement strand
CCCAGCATTCGGGAGGCTGAGACCGGAGGATCCGGGTTCGCGGCCAGCCTCAGCTACCTAGTGAGGCACTCCGCAACTTAGTGAGACTTGGTTTCAAAATAAAGAATAAAAAAAAAATAGGGCTGGGGGTGTAGCTCGGAGGTAGAATGCCCCTGAGTTCAATCCCCAGTACCGCAAAAAAAAAAAAAAAAAAAAAAAATCTAGGTCCAGATTCTAAGCTGAATTCTACAAAACCTTTATAGAACGAAACCCAATATTTCACATATTATTCCATTAAACAGAAAGAGATGGAATTCTTCCAAAATCTTCTATGAGACCGGCATCACCTTAATACAAAACCAAATAAAGATCCCTCAAGAAAAGAAAATTACAGACTAATATCCTTGATGAGCATAGATGCAAAGCTTCTTAATAAAATACTAACAATACACATTCAAAAGTGTATTAAGAAAACTTTATACTATGACCAAGTTTGTTTCATTCCAGAGATGCAAGACAGTTTCAACATATGCAAATAAATACATATAATTCACCACATAAATATAACTAAGGACCTAATACTACATGATCATCTCAATAGATGCAGAAAAAAATATTTGACAAAATCAAATACCCATTCATGTTAAACACACTGCAGAAAACTGGAATATAAGTAATTTACCTCAAAATCATAAAGGTAATATACAATAAACTCAAAGCAAATATCATATTGAATAGGAAAAAAAAAGGAAATTTTTTTTTCAAAATCAAGAAGAAGACAAGAACACCCATCATCACCACTCCTTTTCAATATAATATTTAAGACACTTGCCAGAGTGATAAGGCAAGAGAAGGATATCAAAGGAGTTCAAATAGTAAAAGAAAACTAAAATAATTCCCATTTGCAGATGACATGATCCTACACTTTGATACAAAACACCCCAAAAAGGCTTCTAGAACTGATTAACAAATTCAGCTAAGTATCAGGATACAAAACGAATGTAAAAAATTCAGTAGTTTTTCCATGTGCCAACTAGGAATCCATTAGAAAAGAAATCCAGAAACAATTTCATTCTCAATAACCTCAAAAACAATAAAATATCTAGGAATAATTCTATTCAAGGAGGTCAATCACCTCTACAACGAGAATTATAAAATACTAAAGATATAAATTAAAGAAAATTTAGCAGATGGAAAGATCTCCCATGTTCTTGGATAGGCAGAATAGATATCAAAATGGCCATTCTACCAAAAGTGATCTACAGAGTCAATGCATTCCATATCAAAATTCCAATATATTTCTTTACAGAGCTAGAAAAAATGAGTCCCAAATTTCATATGGAGAAACAAAGACCCATAGTAGCCAAAACGATTTTCTGCATTAAGAACCATGCAGAAGACATCACAATTCTAGACTTCAAATTATACTATAGAGCTATAGTAATAAAAATAGCATGCCATTAGCACAAAAACAGACACATAGTTCAGTAGAACAGGATAGAAAACATAGAAGCAATCCACACACTTAAAACCAAATTGATTTTTGACAAATGTGCCAAACACATAAGTGGGAGAAAAGACAGCAATTTCAAAAAATGATGTTGAGAAAACTGGTTATTCATTTGTAGAAAATTGAATTAAGTCCTTACTTCTAACCTGTCAGGGGCCAGCCCTCGAGACAGCAGGGTCAGGGGTCCCTCTGTAGGTGTGGATCTAGACGAGGTCTAGAGATTATGCTCACACCCAATGCAATGTTGAAACACATCTGTTTAATTCATGTCAGTCACCGTTTCTTAGATACTATCTTTTACAATGAGGCAGGAGTTTTTACAGACTTCTTTTACCTAAAGTTGAGTGGGTACATCTTTAACTAGAAAAGCTATTTCCCATAGTATTTGATGGGATTAAGAAAACAGCAAAGGTTACAGAACACAATACATATATAAAAATTCTTTTAGTACGAAAACAGTGTTAAAGGTTAACAATGGAGAGGAGTCTCTATTCATCAGTTTAAGTCTTCATTATTTATTTTAGCTCCTTTAAGCAGTGTTCTTATCTTATTCTCAGGCAGCTAGAGTTAGTTCATATGTGGTAGACATAAGGGGGAGGTGTTTCAGAGAGAGAGAAACTATCTGTCTTAAAGCTTTCTTTACTCATAGATAAAATAGTAGACCTAAGTTTCTTTGGTTTAGTAGCTAAGCTTGCAAAGTCCAATTCCTGAATGTTTGTAAAGAGGTTAATGAATATCTCTGAGGCAAGCAGATGCATTGTCTTCTTCAGCTAATATTGAGGAATCACAATCCGTCCAGCCATCCTGTGTCTCTAAGAAATTTTCCTTTATAATTAATGTGAAAGCCAAACCCAAAGCACCCCAAATTTCCAGAATATAATAATGCAAAGTGGGAAATGCCTCACGTTCTTTTTCTTTTGTAATCATCTGCCTTGCAGGGTTCCAGAGGGACCAAGCCCTTGCTCAAGGCCCAGATATTAAGGTGACGTTGCACTCACCCTGCACAAAAGTCAACTCAAGATGGACCAAAGACCTGAATGTTATACCAGAGACTTCAAAATTACTAGGGGAAGGCATAGGACCAACACTCTAACATATAGCCACAGGTAGAAACTTTCTTAATAAGACCCTCAAAGCAAAGGAAATTAAAACAAGAATTAATAAAAGGAATGACATTAAATATTTCTGATCATCAAAGGAAACCATCAAGAATTTAAAGATAGAACCTACGGAGTGGTAGAAGTTCTTTGCATCTATTTCTCTGATAGAGAACTAATATCCAGAATATGCAAAATACTGAAAAGACAACATTAAAAAAAATTAAGAAACGGGCAATTGAACTAAATAGCCACTTCACAAAACACATGAAAAAATGTTCAGTATCATTAGCAATCAGGGAGATTCAAGTCAAAATTACACTGAGATTCCATCTAACACGAATTATAATGGCAATCATCAAGAAATCAGACAACAATAAGTGCTGGCAATGGTGTGTGGAAATAGGAACTCTTCTACATTGTTGGTGGAATTTCAAATTAGTGCAACCAATATGGAGATCAGTGTGAAGATTCTTGAAAATATTGGAAATGTATCCACTATATGATCCAGCTATACCACTCCTGGGTTTCTTTCCAGAGGTACTGAAATCAGAATATTATAGTAATATGTGCATATCCATGTTTATAGCAGCACAATTCACAATAACCATATTATGGAACCAACTCAAGGGTCCATCAACAAAAGAATGGATCACAAAATTATGGAATATACACACTATGGAATTCTACTCAGAAATAAAAACAAATAAAATTATGTCATTTGCAGGAAAATAGATGAACGTCAAGAACATTTTGTTAGGTGAGATTAGCCCATCACAGAAACTGTAGGGACATATGTTTTCTCTCATTCTCTCATTTGCAAAATCCAGGGAGTAATCAGGATACCAGAGGGTCTTCAGATAATGGAGGAGGCCCTCCAGTGCATGGAGGAAGTGGTCTAGGGGGAGAGGGAGAGTCAATAAAAGAATCACTTTAGTTGACATTATGTTTATATGTGAGAATACAAATGCCAGTCTCAAAATCCTGTGTGGGGAAGGGGAGAATGGGGAGGGAGCTGGGGAAAAACATACCAAGTGCATGTATGTCATTATCACAATGAATCACATGATGTGAGACTGTAATACAGCAATAAAAGTATAAAAATAAATGAATTAAAATAAACTATATAAATAAATTTTAATCTTAATTCTAATATGAAAAACAAATTACTATCCAAATACTTAGTCACATAAAATAAATGCAATATACTTGAGAAAATTAATAATTTAAAATATAGACACATTAATTTTGTCATATGGTACAGGCCACTACTATATTGAAATGTCTCAATTACAGAAAAGAGAGAAATTTGTTTCAGAAATTAATTATAATGAGTGAAAAAGGATTTTATTTAATTTAAGGAATGTCTTTTCATTGGGATCAAATGTGAGGTTACCTTATTACAGGGCAAACAGGACAGAGGATTTATAGCTGAAAATTTGATTGGATATTAGAAGATAAATAGATTTACCTCATCTGAGAAAAATTTGCAAGAATTTTGTCAAACAAATTCTATATATTTAATGGGCATGTTGTAGTTAATTTAAACATAATTTCATTATAATTATTATGAATTGACTTCAAATTTTTATTTTAAATATATAATTATAACTATTCAGTTAAAAGCTATAATATTCTTTGTGGGACTGTTTAAGAATAATTAGTAAATGATTAATTATTTTGTATCATTTACTAGATTGTATATTAAAATATGAATATTCTCTAATTTGGGGGTTTATTTTAATGAACACAAATGGATATGAATGCATTTTGTTTAAAATGGGTAAATTACATCTTTTGGATGATTAATTTCTTAAATTTTTATCGCACAGTGGTGCTCTATAAAAATTTTATTCTATAATTTTGGAACTTCAAGACTCATTCATATATTAAAAATGTTGAGACTTATATTTCAAAATAAGTCTTTTTAATAGACTTGCTCAGAAATAAATAAAATTCATTAAACCTGCAGGTATATTGTGAACCTATGTTTTAGGAAAGTAAAAATCTATTTTTGTGATGCAAGATAATACAATAATATAAAAAAAAAAAACTAAACTTCTACTAAGCTAAAGACATCAGCATTAAAGATAGAAAAATAATGTGACAGTTTCATAGGAAAATATATACATACATATATATGTATATATATATATATATATACATATATATGTATATATATATATATATATATATTTGTGTGTGTATGTGTGTGTGGTACTAGGCATTAAACCCAGGGATGCTCTACCTCTGAGCTACATTCCCAGTTGTTTTTAGTTTTAGTTTTTAATTTTCTTATTTTTTGGGGTACTGGATGTTGAACCCAGAGGCATTCTACCTCTGACTTATGCCCCTGCTGTACTTTATTTTTACTTTGACACAGGATCTTCCTAAGTTTCTTACTATTTTGCAGAGACTGACCTCGAACCTCCTATCCATCTGTCTCAGTATCCCAAGAATCAAGAATGCAGGCATGTGTTACCACATCTGACAGAATAACAAATTTTTAAATAAGAGTAATATTTTTATGTCAAAATAACAGAAGACATTAAGTTTTTTTTTTTCTTCAGTGTATCTGAAGCAATACAAATTCAGGCAGTCTTTCACAACTAGTAACAAAAAAAAGAATGACCATCTTTTCATCAAAAGGAAAAGAGATCTACCCAGTGCTATAGTTTTTGAAATAGATACAGTTGAGAAAATTTTGGATTTGAGTAAATAGTAGAGTGAGGTTTTAAAAGTATATGTGTTAAACACATATACTATTGAGTCTCAATATTCACAAAATTTGTGTTGATATCTAAAACCAGAAAGAGGCTAACAGAAATGGAAGCATTGTATTTTTTTGACTAGGAGATGAAGTTGAGACAAGTAAACTTGGTTGTGCACAAAGAAATCATGGCCACTCTCTGACATAAGTAAACTGTCCTGCCTTGCACATGGGAGATGTGATGCAGCTGAAGTCTGTGAACATCTCCACTTTGGATTGAGCAGCATTATCTAAATACAAGGAAGAAATGAATCCAAAAAGTAAGAGCAGATAATATCCTCACAATATTGAGTACTGCCTCAGTAAGCGCTAACTTTTAAACCACATGAAACGAGGAGAAAAGACTGTTTTTTTTGTCTGTACCATAGATGGGCTTTCTCTATGATAGGAAAGAAATAAAGCAATCTTCAATAGCCTGAAAATGAATGGAAGTCTCCAAGTTGCCAGTATAGGAAGAAGATTAAAATGACAGAGAAATAGGAAATGCACTTTGGAGGGAGAAACAAAAACAAATAGCCACAAAAAGAAAACACACAGCATGAAGGAGATAAAGAACTCAGGGTAGAAGTGAGCTTGACACAAGAAACAGGAAGAAGTTTGTTCAAGTGTTTTCAGGAATAAAGCAACTCACTGGCCATATTCATTCAGTAAATTCAGAGCCCAAATAACTTAGAAGTAGAAAATTTAAAGAAAAAATATTGAGGTTTAACACACCATCACAACTGAACTAATAATAAAATTAGTTGCACCATGGACAAAGAGAAAAAGAATTAATGATGAGAGAACAAGCCTGAGAAAATTATGGGGTACTACAAAGGAAACAAGACAGTAAACAGTGAGACAAATACACTAAAAATAAAGATAATTGGTCTTCCTGAGGAATAGATCTCAGCAACTAAAAATAACAAAAAGGTTATTTAACACAATAAGAAGACTAAAGTTTACCAGAAAAAGAAGATGAAGAAAAAATACATAATTTGCACACAGAGCACTCTTTAGGTAACAGTCAGATGCCTTTTATTTAAGTAGATCTCCCTGAATATGGAAAACATACGATATATCAGACATTGAAGCAGAAGTCGAGTCACTTACAAGGTCGGGGGTTTTAGATTAGTATTGGGCTCTTCTACAGAAAACTCAGTGATAAGTTTACAGGTTTCAAAAGAAAGACTAGGAGCCAGCCGGGCGTGGTGGCACACGCTTGTAATCCTAGCATTCGGGAGGCTGAGTCCGGAGGATCCGGGTTCGAGGCCAGCTTCAGCTACTTAGTGAGGCACTCCTCAACCTAGTGAGACCCGGTTTCAAAATAAAGAATAAAAAATAGGGCTGGGGGTATAGCTTGGAGGTAGAATGCCCCTGAGTTCAATCCCCAGTACCGCAAAAAAAAAAAAAAAAAAGACTAGGAGCCAAAGATGCAGATAGTCTCAAATAAGAACAAAGTAAGAACCACAAAACTTTACTTTTTTGAAGAAATATATTGATATTCAATTAAAATCTTAATCAGCATAAACAGCCTCCTGAATAGGGAAACTGAATAAACAAAATCAGGTTTACTTAAATACAGAATGAGCGTTTTCGAATTCAGTATGCAAGCTGGGTATAGTGGCACATGTCTATAATCCCAGTATTTGGGAGGCTGAGACAGGAGGATCACAGGTTTGAACACAGCCTTAGCAAGTAGTGACACTCTCATCAACCTAGTATGACCCTGTTTCAAAACAGAAATAAAATTGGGCAGAGGGTGTAGCTCAGAGGTAGAATGCCCTTGGGTTCAATCCCCAGTACCACAAAAAAAAAAAAAAAAAAAAAAAAAAAAAAAAAAAAAAAAAAAAAAAAAAAAAAAAAAAAAAAAAAAAAAAAAAAAAAAAAAAAAAAAAAAAAAAAAAAAAAATCAGTATATAATAATTACAGAACACATGGCATAGTAACAAATCTATAATAAAGTAATAATGTAAATTTCAAATAAAGGACAAAATGACAATGTCAATGTGAAGATTAAATACAAGTTAAGAACACATGCAGTTAAAAGTAACATATATGGCTATACATGTATATGTATATATATGGCTTTAATTATATTATATAATTTGGAATACTCTCTTTTTTTTTTAAATGTTCGCAGTATTGGAGATTGAATCTGGGGTATTCTACCTCTGAGCAACCCATCAGCCTTATTTATTTTTTATTTTGAAAGAGGGCCTCACAGCCAGACTGGTGGTGTACGCTTGTAATCACAGAACTTGGGAGACTGAGACTGGAGGATCCAGTTTCGTGGACAGCCTCAGCTACTTATTGAGGCTCTCTGCAACTTAATGAGATCCTGTTTCAAAATAAAGAACAAAAAATAGAACTGGGAGTGTAGATCGGAGGTAGAATGTCCCTGGTCTCCAGTACCACAAAAAGAAAAAAAAAAAAAAAAAGAAGAAGAGGGCCTCACTACATTGTTGAGGCTGACCTCAAACCTGTGATCCTCCTGTCTCAGATTCCTAAGTACTGGGATTATAGACATATGCCACCACAGCCTTTAAGAATCTTTGAAGAAATATAAAATAATGTAGTTTTTAAAGTTTAGTGCACTTACATCATTTTTGGTAATTCAAGTACAGCAACTTTGTTTTACCTTTTATTACATTAATGAGCAGAACTCAATACTCTTTAATAAGCAAATATATTTATTTAGTTATCTGTTTGCAAAACTATCTGGAAAAATTGTTATCTAATATTATGTATATTATTGAAAGAATATGATGTGTGATCTTTTATTATCTTTCATATATTTGATATTTATGCAAAGTCACAGTGTACTTAATATTTTATAGAATAAAATATATGGCAATAACATCATTATTTTAAAATTAAATTTAAAAGTTTTTAAAACACAAATCCACTGCAATGAATATCATTATGCCCAAATTCACAAAGCATGTCTCTGATTCATATATAAGTAATACTTTACAATGGCAACTGTGACTTAATAAAATACAGAAGCACAAGGTAAACAGAGCATTGTGTTTCCAGATGAGAACATATAAAGTTCATCAACAATACCCATGAGACACTAATGACTTTATAAATAAATGTGCATGCATGCAAATGGTTAGAAACTATACATACACATTCCTTGAAAGGACAAAGGAACCTGAAGGTTTCAACATCATTTTCAGATCATATCAAACTTGCTAATGTTATTCCTAACCTTTCCATTGATCAATTCATAATACTATTATGCAGGTGGCCCTTTATATCCTAGATGTTTGGATAGCAATCACTCACCCAGCAGGCTTCAAGAGTACTTTACTCTAAATAAGCACTTGGAAAAGCTGAGAGGTAGTGTAATGAGTGAGATGGCCAACTATCACAAAAACTTAATCTGTTACAAAATTAAAGTATTTTAGCCAGGTGTGGTGTGCTTGCCTGTAAGTCCAGTTATTTGGGAGGCTAAGCAGAAGGATCACAAGTTCAAGGTTAGCTGGAGTAATTTAGCAAGACCCTATCTCAAACTAAAATATAGAAAAGGACTAGAAATATAGCTCAGTAGTAGAGCACCTCTGGGTTCAGTCCCCAGAAACAGGAAAAAAAAATTGTACTTTCAATCCATTTATTTTCTTTGTGTTTATGCAATTTTTTGTAATAGCAGCCTCTAGCAAAGCTTCTGAGAACAAATTCCATGAAGAATGGCTGAAAGAGGCATAAGCTGAAAGAAAATTAACAAGATATCCAATGACCATTAGATCATCAGAGCATTGATTGTCAATGACCATGGTCCACTCTTTTTTTTTTTTTTTGCGGTACTGGGGATTGAACTCAGGGGCATTCTACCTTCGAGCTATACCCCCAGCCCTATTTTTTATTCTTTATTTTGAAACCAAGTGTCACTAAGTTGCAAAGTGCCTCACTAGGTAGCTGAGGCTGGCTGCCAACCCGGATCCTCCGGTCTCAGCCTCCCAAATGCTGGGATTACAAGCGTGCGCCACCACGCTCGGCCATGGTCCACTCCTTATATTACCAAGAAATGAAGTAAAATTTGGGCAATTTTTCAGAGGCAAGCAACCCAATCCCTTATAGAATTTCTGCAAAGGTGGCTTTTATTTAGTAACTCATCCCCCAAGATAGAATCCAAGAGATGTGTTCTTAATGCATAAAGAAATATACCTGGGAATAAAAATAATTCTTTTGTATGTTTGTGCATAAAATAGATATGATCAATAAAATTTCTTATGAAAATATAAAGTAAAAAAAAAAGCCCTAAAATAACCTAAACCTAAAAAAAGGAAAAATGCAAATAAGACCAGAGAGAACCTAGCTTATATGAACAAAAGATGAGAAGTAAAATTCCTTCTCTCCTTTGTACCCTTCATCCTCTCCTCTTTTTCTTTTGGCTTATCAAGGATCTCTGGAATAGAGGATCTATAGTGACACATCCCAAAAGTCTGACAAGACTTCGTCATAGAGAATAGCCATCTCTGTGGTCTCTTGAGATCCTTAGGACAGAGATCCTGAAGGTCTCCACATTGTTTCATTTACAAGCACACATCCCAATAATTGCAGACTGCCCATAGGTAGAGAAACCTGTTTATAGCCAATAATTATAATCACTACACATAATTTAGGTGTTGAATCTCCTGCTTTTGTCCCACAACTGGAGGATAGTAGCAGTCGTCAGGAAACTGCATCACTGGCTTTGTTAATGTCCTGTAGGATCTTTACTTGAATCCACCCAGTGGTCTTCTGGACTTTATTTCCCATAAGGACTGTAGTACACTGGTTGTGCTGGAGTCCAGTAAAGCTTTCCAGGTAAAGCATTTGTCACTGCCTATGACAAATAGAATTAAGCCAGAAGTCACACTCATCAAACTTTATTTTAGTTGCGCTCAAGAAATAAGTACATCAAGTGTGGTGGTGATCTTCTTAAATGATTCAACTGACTTTATATAGTAATACCATGTAATCACTTCTCAGATCAAGATTTAGAACATGTATGTAATTCAGGACATTTACTTTATGATTTCTTCCAAAATACCACCTCTGTCTCCAAATATAAAATTATAATAAAGTTCCAAGCATTGGATGCAAGCCTGTATTCCCAGCACTTAGGAGGCTGAGATAGGAGGATTGCAGGTTCAAAGCAAATGCATGGTATCAAAAATTAAAAAAAAAAAAGGGTAGAATCTCAGTGGTAGAGTGTCCCTGCATCCATTCCCTAGTACCACTGAAAAAATATAATAAAGTATGCTCTATTTTGTAACTAGTTTCTTTCTTTTAACCTGCTGTCTATGAAATTTATACATGCTGTTGTAGTTTGCTCTTTTATTACTTTTATACCATCTATTTGATCTATACATTTTACTCTTGTTGGGCACTTGACTGTTTTCAAATTTTGACCATATGAATAAAAATGCAATGACTCTATTCAGCATAGATTAGTGTACTCATAGATTTTTTGGAGAATTCTGGCAATCTTTTCTTTCAGACATATTCAATGGAGTGGTATTGTTTAATCTTAGAGGAGTGTATATTTAATTCTATAAGATATTGCCATATAGCCCTTGAATATGGCTTTCCTGTCACCTGAAATGTGTAAGCAAACAAGTTGCTCTACATCTTTGACAATGATGGCCATTCTTTTTAAATTTCAGACATCTTGGTGGATGTGTATGTTATCCCTTTGTAGATTTAATTTGCACTTCTATGAGAAGTGATTTTTTTTACGTACCTACTGGCCTTTTGGTTATTCTCTTTTGTGACATCCCTGTTCACATCTTTTACAGATTTTATATTGGGTTGTCAGTCTTTTACTTATTGATTTGTAGACTTTCTTGATATACACTAGAAACAAAATTGAGGTTTTAACTTTCATCTCTGGAACTAACAGAACATGAAGACAAGAAGAAATATATTAGGCAGGAATGCTGTGGGCAAAATGAATGACTCTGAGAAGTCACCAGTGATATACACAAAGTACCTTGCTCACAACTCACCTGAATAACAAGCTAAGGATGATGGTGTTGCCACTGTAGATTTCAAATGAGAAACTTGTGTCATTAGACAAAGAACAGGGACTACAGAGCCAACAGAAATCATTGAGGATCATGTAATTTAATAGCCCTTGCTTCAGTGTGGCTACCTTCTCTCCAATTTCCCAGAAACAGTTGGAACTTGAGACTAACCATATGTAGAATTATGGAGTAAATGGCGGAAGGTGAGAGTGGAGAATGATGTAATTTTAGGAAGATATGACTTCTGAGCTTCTGCAGGGCATATGTAGGAGCTACTGTCCTTGGTTTACAATAACAACATGCAGCTGGCAAAGATAAACACATGCGTGAGCATTAATTCCTAAGGCAGGCACCTAATAATGGTTGTTATGCTAATTAGATAGGAGAGAAAGTTCCCACCTAATTTTAGGAATGCCAAAACACTGAGAAAAATACCAAGAACAAAACAAAGCCACTTGACTACTGCCAACTACCCCAAGATTTATCTATGTAATAGAGATAGAAAACTGAAAAGTTACATTTCAAATATCTCAGTAAACAGTATAAACATTTTAATAATAAATGCATGATTATCAATGAAAAATGTCTTTACAGGCTGAAAATTAACAGGCTAAACTGATACATAAATGTGCTGAACAGATATTTTTTATGTATATGTATCTCTATATATTTTCTGCATAATCATTTACATATTGTAACATAAAAGTCAAGAATTTTATGTATAAGTAAATAAGTGAAAACAATACAATTTTTAATGAATATACAATATTAATATGGTAAAGTCAAACTATTTTTTTTTTAAAGATCACACTGGATAAATGGAAACGTTAAGAGTGTTCACAATAGCCGGATGTGGTGGAGCATGCTTGTAATCCCAGTACTTGGGAAGCTGATACTGGAAGATCTAGCTTCGTGACCAGCTTCAGCTACTTAGTGAGGCCCTCCGCAACTTAGTGAGACCCTGTTTCAAAATAAAGAATGAAAAATAGGACTGTGGGCATAGTTCAGAGGCAGAATGGCCCTGGGCTCAATCCACAGTACCAAAAAAAAAAAAAAAAAAATAGGGTCCACCATAATTCCCAATAACCCAGTCACTATATTGTAATATCATTCTATTTAGAATTCTAATGTGTTGGGCTTGTTTTTTTTTTTTTTTTATAATATTACCCAGTAAAAAGAAAATTTGTGATAAAAATATAAGTATTTGGAAGAAAAATGTAGTGGTTGGAGATTAGCCCTACTAGATATTAATGTTTATAATGTTAATATATTTAGAAAAGACAATGTTGGTCTGAGAATACACAAATAGATTAATGAAAGCAGAAATAACAAAACCATGCAGAAAAATATATGGCAACTTGGTATTAAAGGCAGCATTCTAATTCAGTGAGAAGCAGTGTTATTTAGTAAATTATTTGTGGGTATTAGAATGTTCTAGGAGCAAATGAACTTAGGTATCATACTTGTTTAAATAAGTAAATTCAAGTTTTATTGAAGACACTAATGTAGGAAAAATATCTCAACACTACAAGCAAATATAAAGAATGTTTGTGTAAACTGCAGGTGCAGAAGATGTTTCTATGATAGAATGAAAACAAAGTGATAAAAATAAAATATTTGACTATATTAAAATGTATAAGGTGTTCATAATATAAACAAATAATAAACAGTGTCAAAATGACAATAACATGAGAAATATTTAGAAAAGCATATTTCAAAGTTGACTGAAATAACTTCTCAGCATGCTCCTATGTTTTCTTCAAAACATACAATATGCAAAATTGGAATCTAACATCTGGCCTTCAAATGTAAAAAGACACAGAGGTCTAAAGGAAACTACTTAAATAAGTCATTGAAATATTTTGAGTAGAAAGTGAAGTCAGAAAGAGTTTCTTAAATAATTTTGGCTTTTACTACATTGAAGATAGGTAAGAAAGGAAAGAGGAACAATAGTAATTAGATTATTGAAATAATTCTGATATATTGTTGGCTAAAATTAGGCCTGTCCAAGATATGTATATACAATTTTAAATGTTATTTAGCCTCCAGCTTCAGCATTGTTGGTCACAAAAACTTCAAACTTAACAGGAGTGCCATTGGTGAATTGGCAATGTCACCATAGTTTGAGAAAAAGATGTTGAAATTACAATATAATGTTAAATAACATTGCTTTATTACAAATATTTGAAACATTACATTTGACAGATCAGGAATTTTAAATGTCCAATGACCCCCAAGTAAATGAAACATTGAAACAGAAATAAAAATAATAAAACAATAAATACAAATTTAATATATTTTAGAATACCTTGGAATAATAGGAAATATCTAAGGCACAGGGTGAACTACTTTGCCCCAGACAATTCATGTGCAGGAAAACAGCTATACTTGTTCCAAATGTACCTTTTTGTCACTGGAATTGGCCAGTCGCAGCTTGGGGCACCTGTTTGCGCTCTCGAGCTATTCGCTTCCAGCTTCTATAAGCCTCAACTGTTTACTCAGGTATGCTCTATAAATATTGATTTCTCTATGCACCATCAGGTCAAAATACAGAGAGATGCAGCTTTCAGGAACAAAATTTCAATGAAATTGAAGTTGTTAGAGAGCATAAAGAACATTTTTTTTTTTTTTTTTTTTTGCAGTCCTGGGGATTGAACTCAGGGGCATTCTACCTCCGAACTATACCCCCAGTCCTACTTTTTATTCTTTATTTTGAAACAGGGTCTCACTAAGTTGCGGAGTGCCTCACTAGGTAGCTGAGGCTGGCCGCCAACCTGAATCCTCTGGTGTCAGCCTCCCAAATGCTGGAGGAACAAATTTTCAAATACCTTTTTTTCTGAAATATGATGAGCTCTAATACCAAGCCCCTTCCCTTCAAAACAATATAAAAAACCATAGGTTAATTTTGACTTTCAAAATAAATTGAAAAATTTATAATTTCATAATAATACACTGGATTCATAAATTTTAGAGTGTTAAACCTAATTTTATTTGTAGGTACTAATATAATTATGATGTTAATGCTTTACTATTTACTTTAAGAATTCTTAATAAAATAAAAATGGGGCATAATATCTCCTCAATATCTCTCTCTCTCCTATCTCTATCATCTATCTCCAAAAGAAGAAAAATATTGAAATAGTCACTATTAAAAGAAGAAAGAAGCCAGTCATGGTGGTACACACCCATAATTCCAGGTACTTTGGAGGCTGAGGTGTGAGGCTTAGGCAATTGGATCAAAAGTTGGAGGCCTACTTGGACAAATGAGTGAGACTCTGTCTGTAAATAAAAAATAAAAAGAAATTAGGGTCTAGCTCATTGGTAGAGAAACATGAATTTGATCACCAGTACCAATAAAAACAAGAAAGAAAGAAGAAATAGAAAAAATAATATAAACCCGTTAAACTACTTCATTATAAAACCTATTACAAAAATATAAGTCATTCAGGACAGGCAGAATAATTCTGAAAGAAATAAAACTAATGCATAAGGATAAAATCTATCAGTTACTAAAATTTACAACACAGTTCCAATCCTTAAAGAAATGTAATACCAGCAAGCAAATACACAGTATAGTTTTTTTTAAAAAAATGGAGGAAGCCAGGTATAATGCTGCAGCTTGTAATCCCAGTACCTGAGAGGCTGAGACAATTGAACAGCAAGTTCAAGACCAGCATGTAGTAACTTAGCAACCCTGTTTCAAAATAAATAACATAAAGTGGGTTTACCCAGAGGTACAAAAACCATGGATTCAGTTCAATCCCTAGTTCCACAAAATAATTAAATAGTAAATAAATAAATAATAAATAGATAAATAAATACTACTAGGAAATAACTAATGCATGTGACATGTAATGAATAGGGCACAAATGTGAATGAATCTGAAATGGACTTAATACTAAGCATCTGGACAACTTATAAAATGAAAACAGTTCCCTGCTTCAATTACAAAAGCAAGCTAAAAAGCAATTATATATTTAAATAAAGAAGAAAGAAAACTGGCATGGTGGCATATGGCAGTAATGCCAGTCCTAGGGAAGCTGAGAAAGGAGGCCCTGTTTCAAAAATAAAAAGGTCTGGGGGTTTATCTCAGTAGTAGAATGC
Source organism: Graphiurus murinus (assembly GCA_004027655.1). Classification (NCBI taxonomy): domain Eukaryota; kingdom Metazoa; phylum Chordata; class Mammalia; order Rodentia; family Gliridae; genus Graphiurus; species Graphiurus murinus. The sequence goes on along the minus strand of PVLC010002121.1, from coordinate 106,563 downwards.
CCTGGGTTCCATCTCCAATACACCTCAAAATATATATATATATATAGATAAAGAAGATTATATTAGTAATAGGAAGCATACAGCAATATAGATGTATATGTATATGCATAAAAGGTTTAGGTATAAAACTTCAAACCTCTAGAAACTTTACTAAGTATTGCCCAGGACCAGAAATCTTAAAACAAATTTGTTAAATTTGAACCTAATAAAATTATCTACATATCAGAACCCAATAATGACAAAATATTTGGTATATTTTTAGTTAGAAATATATTTTAGTATCTGTTCAATTATAAATAAAAACATTTAACATGTATCATTGTCTCTATCATTGTCTGTTGGTTCAAGTATCTGTTATATAAGGAGCTTCTACAAGTTAAGACTAAAGCTTTACCAAATTTGAACAGAATGTTAGTATTCACATAAGAGGAAATATAAACTATTAAAATGTATTTAAACTTACTTCTCTTTTAAATTTTTATTAATTGGTGCATTGTAATCATACATCTTTGTTAGGTACAAGCTGATAAAGGCATATATGCACACATTTCTCATTTAACCCCTTCTCCAATTCCCACCCCACTCCCTTGCTCTCCCTCCTTCTCAAGTTCAGTTTAGTGATTGACTTGGATATATTTGTTAAAGTACATCATGTGCATCAGGGGGTCGTTCCCCCCCCCACACTCTCCGTCCATCACCTTCAGTTAAGTCAACTTCTTTGCTTATTTAGGATTTTTCCTTTTTTTCATCTGGAGTCCCTCTTATGCCCCATCTTCTCTCTAACATCCACATATTAGGGAAAACATATGCTTTTTTACTCTTTGTGACTGACTAATCTCACTTAACATGTTTTTCAATTGCATATATTTCCCTGCAAATAACATGATTTTGCTCTTCTTTATGGCTGAGTAAAATTCCACTGTGTACATATCCCATAGTTTTGTAATACATTCATCTGTCAATGGACATCTTGGCTGTTTCCATAGTTTGGCAATTGTGAATTACAATAGATTTCCATGCCACATTCTGATTATCTTTGTAATATTTTAAACTTTTTCATTATCAGTGTATATATATATATATATATATACATATATATATGTATGTGTATATATATAATGGTTATCTGTTGATCTTACTCATCTTTGATATTACTATTGTATTTATTTTGGGTGCCACCGATAGTACATATCTAAGATAGCAAACTTAATCTACAAAAGTTGTTTGTTCTGACTGCTTCAATGACCAGCCTTTCATCCATCTATCTTATCACCTTGTGCTTCTATTCCTTGATAGACCACAACAATGAAACTAAGTCAATCAACACTACGATGGACTCTAAGTATTCCATTTGAGACTAAGAAAGTCTCAAATCTCTTTCTTGAAAGTGAATATTAGAAGTGGTTATCTTTTCAGGAAAGTATGTCAAAAAATAAGAACACTGGGTCTCTTGCACCAAACAGTCAAGTTGTGAATGCAGTTATACCACTCCCGGGTATCTTTCCAAAGGGACTGAAATTCGAATATTATGGTAATACATGCATAATTCATAATAGACAAATTGGGGAACCATCCCAGGTGTCCATCAACAGATGTTCATCTGTCACAAAATTATGAGATGGTCACACAATGGAATTGTACTCAGCAGTAAAGAAGCAGAAAATTATGTCGTTTGCAGAAAAATGGATGGACCTGGAGAATATTATGATAATTGAGATTAACCAGTAACAGAAAGTGAAGGGTCATATGTTTTCTCTCATATATGGAAGCTAGGGAGTAATTGGGATATAAGAGGGACTTTAGATAATGGAGGAGAAACTCCAGTGGAGTGATTGAGATGGTTTTGAGGAAAGAGGGAAGAGAAGGGTAATTAATAAACGAATCACTTCCATTGATATTACGTACATATGTGAGATTATGAATGTCAATCTCAATATTTTGTATGGGGAAGGAGAGAATAGAAAGGGAGCCAGAGAAAGCTTACCAAGGGCTTTGTGTATGTATGTCACCATTGCTATGACAATATTATGATATGAGACTATAATGCACCAATAAAGACATGAAAAAAGGAAAGTTCTTGAAAAAAAATTTAATGTGCACTGGGCACGGTGGTACACACTTGTAATCCCAGTATTTGGTTGGCTGATCCAGGAGGATCACAGATTCTAGGCCAGCTTCAGCAATGTAAGGAGACCTTCAGCAACTTAAAAAGACCCTGCTTCAAAAAAGGGGGGACTCAAAGGCAGAATGCCCTTGGTTTTAATCACCAGTATCTTTGCGATACTGAAGATGCAACCCAGGGGCATTCTACCTCTGAGCTACACCCCCAGCCCTATTTTATTTTGAAACAGGGTCTCACTAAGTTGCAGAGGACCTCACTAGGTAGCTGAAGCTGGCCACGAACCTGCAATCCTCTTGTCTCAGCCTCCAAAGTACTGGGATTACAAGCGTGCGCCACCATGCCTGGCACCAGTATAAAATAATAATAATAATAATAATAATAATAATAATAATAATAATAATAATAATAATGACGATGTTGTATTTCCATGAAAGCACAAGAAATATGGAAGCCAAAGAGGCTTACCCTAATCTAAGACAAAGTTCTAATTCTTTCTTATTCTATGAGTGCTGAGAGTGCTGAGGAAGCTTTATGAGAAAAGTTTGAAGCTAATAGAAATTGATTGATGAGGCTTGAGGAATGAGGCCATCTCTATAACATTAAAGTCCAAGGTGGCATAGCTAGCGCTAATACAGAATATCAAGCAAGTTATACAGAAGATCTAGCTACACTAATTGATGAAGATGGCTACAATAAATAATGGATTTTCAGTGTAGACAAAACAGCCTTCTCTTAGAGAAAGATGCCATTTGGGGCTTTCATAGCTAGAAAGAAGTCAGTACTTGAACTTCAGATTATTTAGTTAGAGGCTAATACAGCTGCTAACTTTAAGGTAAATCAACGTTGATTTACCATTCAGTAATGCCCTATGGACCTTGAGAGTTTTATGAAATATTCTGTGCTGATGTTCAATGAATAAAAAAGCAAATCTAGATGACAGCACATCTGTTTACAAAATAATTTACTAAATATGATTTCCTCTTTACTTTTTATTTTTAATACTTTTATTGGTGCATTATAGTTTCACATTAAAGTGCACTTCATAGTGATAGTGACAGATATACACAAGTTCACTGTTGAGAATTACTTCTCAAAGAGAAAGATTCCCTTCAAAAAATTATTACTCATTTACTACTAACACAATATCCATTCTGCAATGGACAGAGCAAGCAGTAATTTCTAATGCCAAGATTCTCTGTTTAACTTACATATTTTATAAGGCTATAGCTGCCATACATGTTGCTTTCTGTTGGATATAGAGAAAGGAGATTGAAAACCTGGAAAGGATTATAGTCTAGAGTCCATTAAGAACATTAGTGATTCATTGGAGGTCAAAATACCAACAACAATGGGAGTTAGAAAGATGTTTATTCTAAAACTAATTAATGACTTTGAGGAATTCAGAATTTCATTAGAGGATGGAACTGCAGATGGGGGATGAATAGAAAGAGAACCAGGATCCTGAAGGTGTCTGAATTATATCCATCTCATAACCTGTCATTTAGTAGTGTTTTTAAGGACCTGCAAAACTAAGAAAGTTCTCTTTATTTTTATCAGTAAGGAATATGTAAATATTAGTTAGCCATGGTGGTGGACATCTGTACTCTCAGTACTTGGGAGGCTAAGATAGGAGGATTTGAGGTTTGAGGCCAGCCTCAGCAATTTAGTGAGGCACTCAGCAACTTAGTGAGAACCTGTTTCAAAATAAGAAAATAAAGTAGAGCTGGAGTTGTATCTCAGAGGAGGATGCCCCTGAGTTCAATGCTCAGTACCTAAAAAAACAAACAAATTAACAAAAAATGAAAAACATATAAATGTTACATTTATAAATAAATGATATTTTGGGAAAAAATTTTTCACATTTTCTTCAGAGGAAAAATATGTGACTGCCATTTTGTTTCCTAGTTTTGTATATTTTTATGAGATAATTTATAGCCACCTGATTTTTTACATGTTTGTGTTTAGATATTTATAAACTTGAAAGGCTGTCTATACTTTAAGTTTATCTTCTTTTACTTTGAGGTAATTCAGAGTGTGCAAAACCTTCACCTTTGGGAATATATCCTGAGAAACATCCTGTTTTCTCAGCAGTTTCAAGTTTTCTTTAGTTATAATTTTTACATAAAATAAAAATTTTTTAAAAAACTGCTTTGTTGATTTTGTCCCTTCATTTGACCACATTGTGAATATTCTAGAGATCTATCATCTATCTTTATGCAAATATATTCACAAAAATATATATTTGATTATAATAATCTCTTAAAACTCTTCTCATTTTTATTTGTTTTCATAGCTTTCTCAAGTCAGTACTCTATGCTTTTGATATTTTCATCACTATTTTTCATTTTCTTGTTTACAATGTAATGACTTAATTTTCTCTCATAATTTCTTCTTGATATCTGCTGACCCACAATCCTCTCTTTATGATGGTTAACAATTCTTCCTGGAACTTTTGTCTATATCTTTTGAGCTCTCAGGAACACATTTTTTTTTTTTTTCCAAGCTTCTTTATCAACTATTTTTGAGTTCAGTCTCTCTCCTCAGATATTTGTAGTTTCTTTTTTGTATTTTGCAACTTATTGTTTAAATATCGTGGGTCATTTTATGATATTAGTTCTTTTCTGACCAGCTTTTTGCAGAAAATATATGTTATATAGAGACTCAGTCTTTTATTTCCTTTAGTTGGTTGCCATTGAATTATTTTCTTGATTTATAGGATTCAAAAGAGTCATCTTTTTGGTCCCATTTATGATATAAAATACTTTTAAAAGTCTATCACGGGGCCCATACCTGCAATAGAATGCTCATTTCACTTCATTTAGTTGCCTCAATATAAGTTACGAGAGCTGCCATTTTTCACAATAATTCTATATTGCTTTCAAGTTAATTTTTTTATTGCTATAGGCACATTTTGAGCTATTCTATGATCTTTGTGCAGTTAAATACAAGGTCATATTTATTTTAATTTTATTTACCCTTAAGCATCATTTATAAATTATAAAATTTACATGCTTCTATGTGTGATGCATTATAATTTTATTCTAGTCTGATGGTTACCACGTTAACGTACTTTGATTATTAAATATTTGGTAAGGAAAGCAATTCCAAATGCTATATTCTTAAGGACTCTGCAATCTATTTTAAAATGCTCTGAAGAATTCATTACGCTAAAAATACACACATTCACCATAGTCACACTTGAGACTATAATAAAAACTATAGATGTTTTACCTACAAGTTTGATAAAATGCACAAATCACATATATGCCAAAATATTTTAATTCTAAATTCATAGAATTTATGCATCTATTTTACAATAACCATATGCAAGATTTTTTATATCTCAGATTGTGTTTTAAGGAAGAATTTGTCTTAATAACCATAGAGTCTAGTAATTGACATTAATTTAGCTGGTTTGAAAGCTAAGAATAAGTGCCATTCCCTTGGTATACCTATTTACATGTGTGGCTTTTGACTTGGTAAATTGAATGGCCTTGAATTATTCTTAATAATGTAAAGTAAATTTTAAGCATTATAAAATGTATTTTTGTCATACTGTGGATTGGATTGAACTCATGGGCATCCTACCTCTGAACTACACCTTCAGTCCTATTTTATTCTTTATTTTGAAACAAGCTCTCACTGAGTTGTGGAGGGCCTCACAAATTACTGAGGCTGGCTATGAACTTGTGATCCTCCTAGCTCAGCTTTCCAAGTTTTGGGATTACAATAGTGTGCCACCATGCCTGGCTATAAAATGTATTTTTTATAGATAGCAAAAAGTGGAGCCATTGCCAAGAAATTTATATTTTTTGGCAAAATATCTGTGTTAAAGTAAAAAACTTCTTTAGAAAAATAACTATTTTAATAAATAATTGAGTCTCAGGAAGCAAAGATGGTCAGGAATGCAACTATATTCAAGCATTTAAAGTTAAAAGTAAAGTAAATGTGTCACATTTTAATGAAAAATTTATTTACTTAATATTCATTCAGGTATCACTATAATTTTTGGTGTTAGTTGTCTTCTTATATTGGAATCTATATTTGTATTGTTCTTGAAGAACAAAGAACATTACTTCACATGTAATGCAGAATTTGAGAATAAGCGCTATTAACTAATTTACCTATGATAGCTCTAGGCTAAAGATTAATTTTTGTTACCATTCAGACAATTTCCTTCCTAAACAGAAATAGAGTTGAGACATTATTTTCTTTTGTCCTCAAATCCTGGAATATTTTGAAACTAATAAGTAAATAAGTAAGACAAGTAAGTAAATAAATAACACATTAAAAAGCATAGTTCTTGTATATTTTGGTGGTTAAGCTCTGAACTCATAACTAGCACAAAACCAATCATCTCCAAATAATGCATTCTCTAGTTCTTAGGGAACATATGTTCACATGGAAGTATATGTACTTGTGTGTACAAGGGTTCACCTAAATCCCAGACCTCAGAACATGTGTTTATTATTACTAGCATGGCTTAATTTTAAAATATTTTATCCTTAATTAAAAGATTCAAGAAAGAACTAAGCTGATCCACATGCTATTCTCAAACATTAAATTCTCAATCATTAATGTTTCCCATGTTAGGTAAGTCACAGACTGTCTATTAGTATGTTAATATTGATTAATATGTTAATATATATTCTATAAACCAGATCATTCTCTTGTATAAGTATAGCATAATTGCAAAATTAAAAAAATTCACCTTAATATAATATTATCTATAATGATTAAAATTTTATCAAATCTTACTAATTTATTTAATAGCAAAATAAAAAAGTTATTTATTATTATTTCATGAAAATGTGCTGAAATCAGCTATCTTTTGTTTTTAGTTTAATTTGGAGAGGCCCTTCATTCTTTCTTTGCATTTCATGATCTTGACAATGTCTCAGAGGTTGGGCCAATAAGGAAATGATCAAAGAAGGGAAATGAAGAGTCAACATAAAATACTCCCCAAAGCCAAACTGGGAACTATTTCAACATCAAGCAAATAGTAACAGGAACACATTAGAACCCCTAAATAAAATAAGAACACATGAATCCATACTTACATAAATAAATACATAAGTAAATAAATAAATAAATGCATGTCATAAAAGGGAAAACTTCTCTTTGTAGTATACTCCTAACCTAAAAATGCAGAAGTAGTGATGAAAATAGAAAATTGACAATTTGAAAATCACACTAGTTGCAATTTATGCTGTCAAAAATGATCAATGCATGGCTAGTAGGATGCTCAGTGGCAGGGTGCTTGCCCAACATGTGTGAAGCTGGTTTCAATTCCCAGCTCCCTCTCCCAAATATAACATTATTGATGGATGCCAAAACTGACAAAAATATGATAAAATGTAAGATATTTGCATAGTACCAAATTACTTCCTGTAAATCTTTATTGGGGAAAAATAAAAAGCAACTATATAATGAAAAACCTTGATAGATACCACATTAATTAGGTAAAAAATGTTTATCATCAATCATAAAATGCCATATATACTAATACGATGCAATGAGCATGACAGCAGTAATTCCATGGTATTTTGGCAAAATTTTGATTATTAGAAAACATAAGAGGAGGAAACATAAGATATAGTCAAATTATGAGCATTTTATAAACTAGCTAGTTTTATTATCTTCACAAATAGTCAAATAGTCTGTATTTTGGGGAAGAGGTATTGGTGATTGAATCTAGGTACATTCTCCCTCCAAGCTACACCCACAGACTTTTTATATTTTATTTTAAAACAAGTTCATACTAAGGTTCATACTAAGTTGCTAAGGTTCTTTCTAAGTTGCTGAGGCTGGCCTGGAACCTGTGAACCTCCTGTCTCAGCCTCCCAAGTATTGGGATTACAGTGGGGTAGTGCTGCGCCAGGCTCAGATAGTCTGTTTTAAAATTTGTATTTTGGTTTCTTTTCCCTGTTTCTCTCATGAAGGAACATTTCTTTAGTTAATATTTTTCTCTACATCTTTCTCTTTGCCCTATTCATCATGTCCTGCTGAGGTCTTATGATAGCTATGAGTCATCTCATATACTGCATTCTTTAAGGGCATTATCCATGGCTTAGTCATCTTCGTATCTCCAGAAGTGTACACAGTTGGTAAATAAATTAAGTTTGAAATCTGTGTCACATTTTCAGGTCTTAACATTTTCCCTTTTGTTATATACTAAGAAAGGCCAGCTAAAGGGACTTTAGCTCAGTTTGTCTCCATATTCAACCAACCACCTTTTAGAAATCACTATTTCATCCCAGCGGCTAAAATACCAGTGTTCTGAAAAAATTCATTTGCCTTTATTTTTCCACTGAACATGGAGGCATATATGCAAATATAGGTTGATGAAAAATTCAAACTAATTTTATAATAATGTGCTATGTATAATTTTTTAAAGTTGCATGAAAAAGCAAGCTGTTTTTATATGAAAGGCATAGAGCATGCCTTTTTCAATGTTCTCCCAGAACATGCTCTCATATCTGAGACACATTACTGAGTAATAAGATGCAATCACTTTAACCTTTCTTTGAAAGTCTATGAAGCATTTTTTGTTGTTAGGATTTTTTTTTAACTCTATTAACCAGTGATCACCAATTATGCAGCTGATTTATATTATTTTATTTATTTTTTGTATCTATTAGAAGAAAGGATAAATTGATTCACTATTCCTTGTGGTGCAAAAAAGTATAAAAGAGATTAAAATTTGAGTTTTGTTTATTATGATTTTATCAGTAAGAACATGCATAATTAGGAGGAAAGCATGCTAATAAAAATCCTCAAGTCGTTGTCCATATGGGAGACTGATAATTAATCCCAAATACTGGTTATGGCTCACCTTTTTCAAGACTAGGCTTGTAATAGAAAAGAGACAATTTGTGAAGTACTAGTTTTACACTTGAATATAATAAACCTAGGATCTAATTATTTCAGTGCTACTGAGTGGTCCATAACTATTCTTAAAACTCATTATCTGCACTCACATGTTTTGTTGACTGGAATTATCTTTCCATATTCTCCCTAGAGGTTTAAAAAATGAAAGAAAACATCTAGAGGTTTGAAAATATTCCATTTGTTTGTTTGTTTGTTTGTTTGTTTGTGGTACTGAGAATTGAACCCAGAGATATTCTACCACTGAGCTACACCCCCAGCCGTTTTGATCATTAAAAAAAAAAATTGAGACAAATTGTTGCTATGTTATGGCATGCTGGCTTAGAACTTGCTACTCTTCTGTTTTAGCTTCCAAGTACAAGAAATATAGGTGTGCACAACTGTGCCCAGCTGAAAATATCCTTTAATTAGACATGAATCATTAGAATAAAGTAGTAAGCATTTATAGGCCAGTAAGGATGTGGTTACATGGAAGTTGTATAAAGTAGAAAAATACTATGTTGATACTTATTAGTGTTAGAATTAGTTTTGTGTGAGAAAAAGTCAATAAAATATTCATATAAATAATTTTCAGGATTATATGCCCTATTGTATATAAAGGAGTTAGTAAGCTACAAATTGTGGAACAAATTTTGTCAGAAGTCCAAACCAAACCCTAAGGCCTCTTTTGGCCTAAGGTATTATCATAAATGATGTTTCCCTGGACAACAACTTCATTTATAATTTGTATAATGTTCATGAATATTTTTAGGCTACAATAAAATTATAAGGGAATTGTCACATAGACCACATGTCTTACAAAAACGAAATATTTGCTATTTGACCATTAAAAGAAAAAACTTACTGAAACTCATATTAAAAGGAAATTTTTGGAGAAAATGGATTCTGATACTTATTAATAGGTTATGTGCATTGACTGATGGTAGGAAATATGTAATATAAATGCCCACTAGGTCTATATTTTGATTTAATAGTGAAGAAGCAATTATATATTCAGTGAAATTCAGAGCTAAATATGAAAAAAGAATTCCCCATTTGATAGTACAATCCATCCTCAAACTAAGTACATAAAATATTGCCAAATATGACTATATATTATATATTTTCTAAAACTTTGACCTTTGTAAACCTATATATTGCCTTACTTTAGCATTTTATACAACATGATTGTTTAAATTACTGTAAAATTCCTAATGCATTACTATTTGTTTTATGTTTTTTTATAGACTCAGCTATATAACTTTTAGTCACTGATGTGCACAATTTATTTAGTAAAATCAATTTCCTTTTCTATTGGAAATGAAGGATAGTCTATTTAGGATACCACAAAGGTACATTCTTTAAGTAATATTGTAAATGTAAGCGTACTACTGAGATAACCCTTGGTCATTTGACCTGCACATAGACTAATATTTTTTTTTCTTTCATGGTCATTGATTTTTATGGTCATTTCTCATAGACATAGAAAAATCAGTCCTTAAATTTATCTGGAACAACAAAAAGCCCAGAATAGCCAAAGTAGTTCTTAGCAAAAAGAACCATGCAGGAGGCATCACAATACCTGACTTCAAACTATACTACAAAGCCACAGTAATAAAAACAGCATGGTATTGGCACAAAAGCAGACACATAAACCAATGGAGCAAAATAGAAGACTCAGAAACAAACCCACACACTTACAGTCAATTTATTTTTTGACAAAGTAGCCAGCCAAAAACATACACTGGAAAAAAGTCTCTTCAACAAATGGTGTTGGCAAAACTGGTTAAACATAAGCACGAAAATGGAAATAAACACCACTTTTTCACCATGCACAAGAGTCAATTCGAGATGGATCAAAGACCTGGAAGTCAGGACAGAGACCTTGCAGCTGCTTGAAGAGGCCATAGGCCCAACACTTCAACACATAGGCACATAGGTAAAAACTTTCTCAGCAAGACCCCAAAGGCACAAGCAACTCAGAGAAGATCAATACATGTAATTGCACTAAACTGAAGAGCTTCTGTGGAGCAAAGGAAACTATCAAGAACCTCAGGATTAGTTAAAACTACGTTTTTTTAAAAATATCTATAATGAAGTATCTACATATGAAAATCAGAATTTAAGCTTATGTGCCACTTAAAGTCATTTTGTATATATCCATAGAGTCACATTTTAAAGATTGCTAACCAAACCCAAAATTTTCTCTAAACAATAAGAACACTGAGGCTGGAAGTCTAAATTACCTGCTCAGTATTAAATAACTTCTCATTGAAAGGCTACTTATTGTATTATGAGATGATTTAATATTTATACAATACTTATAAAAAATGTACCTGAAACAATAATTCCATTTTGCTATAAATATTGTTAGGAATTATCAAAACAATTGGGTTTTTATTCACAAGGCTCTGGTAAAATAATTAATAGAAAATTTAATATAACTCATTTATCAAAATTTTGCATGTCAAGTGTACATATATATATATTCACTAACATTTCTGATTCCAGGTCAGCTTACTACTTTCTATATTTAAAATGGATAAAAGGCAGTCCAAGAAATTAAAAAATACCTTGTGTTCTGCTATTATTCAAACTAAACTACAGAATATAGATTGATAATCTATTTTATGTATTATATATTGATATATAAAAATAGCTACATCTTCTAAATAGAAAAAATTGACTCAATTAAATCATGTGGGATTTTATTTTGGCATGTTTAGATATTAATAAAAGACGTGTGGTGTACATGTAAATCTAACTTTTAAATAACACTTTTTGGAATTTATAATTTTACTTTAGCTTTAAAATTATTGCTTTGTTTTGGCCCTGGGATTTTTCTTCCTTAGAGGCATAATTAACTAATGAAAAATGGTTATTTCTCAGAAAGTAAAATAAAGAAAACAATATTTGCATACAAATGAGAAACTGTAAAGCCAACATATTTAATAGAAACAATTGTTTTAAATTACTTTTATGTAGGGCATCTTTATATATAGAAGTTTCTAGAGAAGAGTAAAAATTAATAATTGCTTAAGGGTGTATAAGAATATTCAAATAATATAACAGTAGAAGGTAGTTTTTATTTTAATTATCATTATTTTTGTCATGACTCCAAAACATTTCAATTGTTTCTTATGGCTAATGTAGGTATGTTTTTAATCATCATTTTTTTTTTATTTCAACAAGCTGAGCTATTTTAGTCTTTCTCGTATCCATCTTTTTTATTTTATTGCAATGAATACTGCTCTTTGCAAACTGTTTTAAAGTAGAGGTAATCAAATTTGATGCATTGTTTATGTATATGTATATGTATATGTATATATATATATATATATTTTTTTCTTTTCTACCTCCTCTACAGCTTTCCCAGCTATAAACCTTGGAACACTCAAGTCATATTTGAAAATTTGAGAATAGTCAAAGATGAAGAAAGATAAAATGAGCTTGTGCAAATGCAAAAATACAATAAATGTTAAACATATTTCCATGGATGTGTCAATTTAGTAAACACATATATTAATATGGTGCAATAGCTAACTTAATGTGCCATCCTGGCTAATCTATAGTATACAGTTGTAGAATCAAATGCTGATCTACATGTTGCAGTGAAGATATTTTATAGATGTGATTAATATTTACAATCAGTTGACTATAAACAAAAGTGACTGACCTCTACAATGCAGGTGGGCCTCATCCACTCACTCGAAGGACTTACAAAAAGAAATTAAGATTTTCCACAGAAAAAGGAATTATGCTTTAGGAAGGCAACAATGAAATTCCTGCCTGAATTTCCAGCTTATCCTATGAAATTTGTACCTCTAATTTGTACCTTCAATGCCTATCTGTTGCTTGGCCTGCTGGGTTTGCAAGACTCCACAATTGTGGAGGACAGTTCTTCAAAATTAATCTCTTTCTCTTTCTCTCTTTTTTCTCACTTCTACACAAATATCTTAACATTTTTTGACATTTTTGTTGTTACCCTAATTTTTTATTAACTATATATAGTATTAGTAAGCTTATTAACAATGATAGATATTTTGACATAATTTTCAACAGTTAAAGTGAGGAAAAAATTAAGAAAGATGTTGGCTAGATGATAGAAATTGGGTCATACTTCTGTATGATTGATTAAGAAGAAGCTAGAAGGAAGATGCTAAGTAAAAAATTGAACGTTAAATAAAATACCTTAAAATTGAGACATCTGATGAATATTAACAATAGTCTTGGATAGTGCTCTAAAATTTCTGTCCAGGTACAGGGGAGTGCAGCTTTTAGGGCCTTAACAGGAAAAAATAGGACAGGAATAAATATTAGAACACAGTTCAACTCTATCATGCCAGATATTAAAGAATTTTGTAAAAAATACAAATAACATCATCATTATTTAAATTTTTTTGTTTGGAGAAATATAGTCATCATTCATAAAATGCTATATTATTGAATTGATATAATTAATTTTAAATGTACTAAGAAACACACTTTAAAAATTTTTTAAGTGTCAATTTCTAGAATAGTACATATTTATAAATATAACACACTATTTAGCCTTTTTAAGAGTTCCCCCTTCTCCACACCCTTGCCAGCATTTATTGTTGTTTATGTTTGTAGTCTCAAGTACTATATTGAAAAGAAGTGGTGATAGTGGACATCCCTGTGTTATTCCTGTTTTTAGGGGAAACACTCTCAGTTTCTCCCTATTTTATACTATGTTGGCTGTCAGCCTATTGTATATTGCCTTTATGATGTTGAGGTATGTTCAATCTATTCTTTTTTTTTTTAGTAATTTATTTATTTTTTTATTGTAATAGTTCGTGCTTTGTATGTATACATCTTTGTTAGGTATGAATTGATAGAGACAAATGTGCACAGATTTCTCATTTGACCCCTTCCCCAATTCCCACTCCACTCCCTCGCCCTCCCTCCCTCTCAAGTTCAGTTCAGTGAGTGACCTTGATATAATTGTGTAAGTACATCATGTGCCTTAGGATGCCTCCCCCCCCCACCCCCCATCCATCCCCTTCGGTTAAATCAACTTCTTTCTTTATCGAAGGTCTCTACCTTTTTCATCTGGGGACCCTCTTATGTCCCATCTTCTCCCTAACATCTGCATATTAGGGAGAACATATGCTTTTTTGCTCTTTGTGACTGGCTAATCTCACTTAACATAATGTTTTCCAATTGCATCCATTTCCCTGTAAAGAACATGATTTTGTACTTCTTTATGGCTGAGTAAAATTCCATTGTGTACCTATCCCATAGTTTTGTAATCCATTCATCTGTCAATGGATATCTTGGCTGCTTCCATACTTTGGCTATTGTGAATTGTGCAGCTATAAACATAGATACACATACATTGGTCTGATAGTTTGGTTTCCATTCTTTGGCTTTTGTTTTTGTTTTTTTAGTATTAAGTTTTATCTCTTTTTACCCTGTTTTTGTTTATATTGCCTTGATTCTTTTATGTTTGTTTGGATGATTACTTGCTTTGTAATTACTTGCTTAGGTTATTGAATCTCCTCCTTATCCCTTTTACAAGCTCCCCTCCCCCCATCTATATTCCTCTCCTCAACACTTTACCTTCTCTCTTTTCTTTTCCTCTTTTTCCTGTCTCATACCAAGACCATCTCATATTTCCACACTCAAAACTCTATATTCACTACCAGATTCTCTGACAGATATAAACTCAAGAGCAAGGGAACCATGGGAAAGAAAAATAACAAAGAAACAATGAGCTACCATAACCCCTCAATAACAGATCTCACCAACCCAGAATGACAGAGATTACCGGAAGAACAATTCAGATTTCTAATACTAGAAACAATACAGAATTTTCAGAAAGAAAGCAGGGAAAATTGGAAAGAATTAAAGAAAGAAATAAAGGAACGAATAAACAAAGAATTTGACAACCTGAAAAGAAACCAAAGAGAAGCATTGAAGGAAGTGAAAGATGAAATAATCAAAATGAAGGCCTCAATACAAACTATAAACAGCAGAATAGATCACATGGAAAATAGAATATCACTCCTAGAGGATAACCACTCCAAAAATGAATCTATAGTGCATAACTTAGAAAAAAAAATATGACAATATGAATTGGACATCGAAGAGATCTGGGCCAATTTTAAAAGAGCTAACCCAAGAATAATAGGCATAGAAGAGGGATTAGAAGTTGAAACTTATGGAATAAACAATCTCTTCAAAGAAATAATATCAGAGAATTTTCCAAACATAGAAAGAGAAGTCGACACACAGGTACAGGAAACGTACAGAACTCCCTCAAGACAAGACCAAAGAAGAGGTTTGCCATGCCACATAATAATCAAGTTGACTAATGTAGAGGCTAAGGAGAGAATTTTAAAGGCAGCGAAAGTAAAAGGCCAAGTGACATATAAAGGCAAACTGATTAGAATCTCTCCAGACCTCCCAAATCAAGTCATGAAAGCCAGGAGAGGCTGGGGTAACATATTCCAAACTCTGAAAGAAAATAACTTGCAGCCAAGATTCTCATACCCAGCAAAACTCTCTCTTAAAATTGACAGGGATATAAAAACCTTTCATGACAAACAGAAATTGAAAGAATTTATGTCTTCCAAACCAGCACTAGAGAAACTATTTAAAGAGATTAACTACAAAGAAGAAGTAATGAGTAAACGTCAGAACCAGAGAAACAATAATTTCCAGGAAGCAAACAACTAAGTAAAGAAGAACAAACACTACCGCAAACAGAAGTCAAAACTCAAAATGTTAGGAATCAAAAATCATCTCTCAATAATCACATTGAATATAAATGGTCCCAACTCCCCAATAAAAAAGCACAAGATGGCAAAATGGATCAAAACCCAGAATCCTTCTATTTGCTGTCTACAAGAAACACACCTTACAAGCAAAGATAACCTCAAGTTAAAAGTGAAGGGCTGGAGTAAGGTAATCCATTCTATTCTAATTCTCTGTAGTGCTCTTAGCATGAATGCGATATTGAATTTTGTCCAATGATTTTTCAGCATCTATTGAAATGAATACGTGATTTTTGTCTTTAGTTCTGTTTATGTGGTGAATTACATGGATTTTTTTTTCCTACATTGAACCAGGCTTGCATCCTTTAGATGAACCTGACTTGAATGAGGTATATAATTTTCTTGATGTGGTTTTGAATGTGCATTGCTAGTATTTTGATTAGCAGTTTTGTGTTTAAGTTCATCAACAATATAGTCATGTAGTTTTCTTTTCTTGATCTGTCTTTATTTGATTTTTGCATTAAAGTGATGTTGGCCACATAGAATGTATTCGGGAGAGTCCCATTTCTACTTCATGAAATAGATTAAGGAATATTGGGATTAACTCTTTTATGCACATTTTTATAAAATTCACCTGGAAAACCATCTGTTCCTGGGATTTTCTTTGATAGTAGGCTCTTTATTGCTGCTTCAAACTCTTTAATTGCTATTGGTTGGTTTAAGTTTTTTATATCATCTTGATTCAATTTAGGAAGGTTGTATGTGTATAGAAATTTTTCAATTTCTTCTAGGTTTTCCATTTTGTTGGAGTAGACTTTTTAAAAGTAGTTCCTGAAAATCATCTAGATTTTTGTGCTGTTGGTGGCAATATCACCTTTTTCATCTCTTAGGAATTTGGGTTGATTCTCTCATTCTTTTGGTTAGGTTGGCTAGGGGTATATCTATCTGGTTTATTTTTCAAGAAACCAGTTTTGGTTTTGTTGATTTCTTTTGTAATTTTTTATTCTATTCTTCATTGATTTCTGCTCTGCTTTAAATAATTACTTGTCTTCTGCTGGCTTTGAGGTTAGACTGTCCCTGTTTTTCAAAGGCTTTTAGGTGTGTCATTAGGTTATTTATTTTGTGATTTTCTGTTCTTATTTGAGCACTCAGTACTATGAATTTTCCTCTTAGTACTGCTTTCAAGGTGTCCCCGAGATTTTTATATGTTGTGTCTCTATTTTTGTTTGTTTGTAGGAATTTCTTAATTTCTCCCCTATTTCTTCTATGACCAATTCCTCATTCAGCAGTGTGGTGTTAAGTCTCCATATGTTTATGTGGTTTTTCTGGGTCTTCTTATAGTTGATTTCTAGTTTCTTTCTATTGTGGTCTGAAAAGACACAGGGATTATGTTACATTTTTTAAATTTGCTGCTGCTCACTTTGTGGCCCAGGATATGGTCTATTTTGGAGAAGCTTTTATAAGCAGTTGAAAAAAAAAATTTGATTTCAGCTGTAGAAGGGCAGAATATTCTATATGTGTCTAATGGATAGATTTAGTTTATGGTGTTCTTTAGGAGACCTTTTTACTGACCTTTTGTCTAGAATATTGGTCTAGTGATGTGAGAGGAGTGTTGAAGTTTCCTAGTACTATTGTATTGAGATCTATGTGTAACTTACTGTCATGAAGAGTTTTTGGTTTTTTGTTTTTTTTTTTTTTTTTAATGAAAGTGGTTGCACCTATGTTTGGGGCATAAATGCTGACTATTGTTATATCCTCTTACTGAATTGTTCTTTTATCAGTAAAAAAAAAAAAAAAAAATGGCCTGCTTAATCTCCTCTGACAAGTTTAGGCTTGAATCTTAATTTATCTGATATCATAGTTGCTACTTCTCCTTGTCTTCAAGTTCCATTAGCATGGATTATCTTTCTCTATCCCTTCACATTTAGTTTGTGAGTATCTTTACTTAAAGGTAAGTTTCTTTCAGGCAGCATATAGATGGATTCTTGTTTTTAATCAATTTTTCCACCTTATGTCTTTTTATTGGAGAGTTGAGGCCATTTATATTCAGTGTAATTATTGAGACCCAGTTTCAAAATAAAGGATAAAAAATAGGACTGGGGATGTAGCTCAGAGACAGAATGATCCTGAGTTCAATCTCCAGTACCGCAAAAAAAAAAAAAAAAAAGGATAGGGGGATAGTTCAATGGTTCAGCAGTAACCTATCATATGTGAAGCCCTAGGTTTCATCCCTGAAATCACAAATACAAACTTTTTCTGTATCTATTTATATGATCATATAATTTTTCTTCTTAAATTATTGATATGGTATATTACACTAATTTGTTTTTAAATGAGGAAATGATTTATCATATCTTTAATAATCCCAGTTGGAATTATGAAATAAAATTATTTTTAACCATTACTCAATGTGATTTCTAACATTTCATTAGAATTATTTTCATAATTTTTTGAATCTGCCTTCTTTATGTTATCATAATGCATTTAAGATGCATTCTTGTTATCATATGTAGCTTTATTTCATTTTATTATTATTCCAATTGTATGGATACACACAATTTTTTATTTCCTGATTAAGAGACATTTAGGATTTATATTTTTCAGTGATTAAGAATGAAGCTAATTTAAATATTTGCTTAAAACCTTTGTGTAAACGCATGTTTTTATTCCTCTGGAGTAAATACATAGAGGTGGGATCCATAGTTCATATAGGAAGTGTACATTTACATTTATAAGAAACTATCAGACTAATTTCCAAAGTGGTCATACATTTTTTTTATTTCTTCCAACAGTGTATGGTATTTTCAATTACTTTCTCATTCTTGCCAACTGGAGCTATTGTCAGTATTATTTGTTTACTTCAGGATAATCTATTTGTATAAGTGGGTAGTGCTGTTTTATTTTTTCAGTAACTTGTGTTTTCCTAATAGCTGATGATGTTGAATGTCTTTTGATGGAAATGTATTCTATCTGAAGTTAGAGTTTTTTCCAAATATTTTAGATACAATTACTATTTTATCAAATATTTTCTCTCAAACTAAGACTTATTTTTTTATTTTTAATTTTTTTTTTTTTTTTTTTTTTTTTTTTTTTTTTTTTTTTTTTTTTTTTTTTTTTGCGGTACTGGGGATTGAACTCAGGGGCAGTCTACCTCCGAGCTACACCCCCAGCCCTATTTTTTATTCTTTACTTTGAAACCGAGTCTCACTAAGTTGCCGAGTGACTCACTAGGTAGCTGAGGCTGGCCGCGAACCCGGATCCTCCGGTCTCAGCCTCCCGAATGCTGGGATTACAAGCGTGAGCCACCACGCCCGGCTATTTTTAATTTTTGAGCAGCAGAAATTACTAATTTTTATAATATCTCATTCATCAGTTTGGTTTTATAGATCACTTTCAGGTTTACAAAGTTATATTATTATTATTATCATCATTATTATCATTATTACTACTACTTTGGTACTGGAGATTGAACCCAGATTGATCTCCACTCTTAGTCCTTTTTAGTTTTAAATTTGAAGCAGAGTCTTGCTAAGTTACTGAAGATCTGGCTAAATTGCTAAGGAAGGCCTTTGAATCTGCTATCCTCTCCTTTCAGCCTCCCAAGTATTGGGATTACAGGCATGCACTTGATGCTGGCCCACTTTTTTATTTACTAAAATGTCTTTGCATTAGTAAAAGGCACAAATAAATCCTAATGTGCTTTTAGAAGTTTTATTTACTATATTTTAGCATATTATCCATCTTATGTTAATGTATCTTTTATATAATAAGGAATAGACTGAGTTTAATCTTTGTGTGTGTGCAAAATTTATGTAATTCCTAAGTGCGCATATGCTAGTTTCTAACATTTTAAATTAATTCAATTATTTATGATCTAATGTCTTAAAAATCAACATCTCTTGGCTGAACCATATCCTGACAGTAACTCTAAAAGGAAGTCATTTTCTTGCAAGCTTTCTATTTCCAGGCTATTCTCTGCTCAGAACCATAAAGCTCTGACTATGTTTAAAGGGATTCATGACTTACAGGACTTCTCTTTTGTTTCCATAATGGCTTAGGATTGGCAGCTATGTTGCTAAATTTGTTAAGCATTGCTTATAAACTTGATGTGTTTACATGTTTATGTATTGCATGGAAGTAGTAGACACTTAAGATAGTATCCATTTTTATGGATTTTTAAAATTTTCAATTATTAATATGGGCAATATATTTTATCTCAAAGCATTCTTGCACACTGAGGGGCTTATTTATATTTTCCATAATTTAAACAAAATATCTCTGCATTCTTAAGGGGAGGTGCTATAGTTTGGACCCCAAACGTCCTTCAAAAATCCATGTGTTAAAGTCTTACTCCAATGCTAGGCATTAGTGAGAATTGATGAAAACTTCAAGAGGTAGAGCTTGGTAGAAGGTCCTAACCACTGGCTCACAGTTTCGGAGGGGATGGGGGACTCCAGCCCCTTTCTCCTCTTTTATACTTTCTAGCTGTAAGGTGAGAAGTTTGGTCATGCGCTGCTACCATGACGTGCTATATGACCACAGGTCCAAAAGCAATAGGGCCAGTCTGTCATAGAATGACACCTCCAAAATCGTGAGCCAAAATGAAATTTTATTTTGGTAAGTTGATTAAATCAGGTCCTTTTTATAGCAGCACAAAACTAACACAAGGGTCAGCTGAAAGAACAAAATATAAGATACTCTATACAAAGTAGAATGTATGTATATATAATAAACTATTCAACACATTCTAATGCTTAAATATAAAACTAAAAGTAAAGAAAATATATTTAATATGAACCTTAGTCAAGGAGGCAATAAGGAATATTAATTTATCTTAAATATTCAAGTTGACAAAAGGCTTACAATGATCAAACAAAATATACTATAACTGAAATTACATTTTTACCATCATATTCATAGGAAAACTTACAGAGAACAGATCTCCAGTGTATCATAAAAGATTCTAAGCATTAGCCAAGGACATATCATTATTCTAAAAGAAAGCTGACACATTAGAAATTGCAATTGTATTATATAGCAATTGTAAATCATGTCTCTTTTTCCTCCAATTTGAAGTGCTAATTGTGCCTAATTTTTTGATTCTAATTAATAATTTATATTCTGCTCATTATTTGTATATCTGTTACTGAGTCAGCATCATAATGATTTAATCAATGAAGTTTTGTAATAATTTCATGTCAATAATGGCAAATTATACACACATTATTTTTATGTAAAAATAATTTGCAAGTAAATGAACATGGAAATTTGCATTTCTATGTGAATTTTAAGTGAAAGTTTAAAGTTAATAGGAAAATAAATAATTTCAAATAAAATTGTTATAGAAGATAAATTACAGAGAGATCTGAACTTAGAAATTATTCATTAGTCTTCATTTGTTGATAAAAATTTTTGGTTTATAGTCTAGAATTTCCTAATCCATAAGCTTTATTTATTCTTAATTTATTATAAGGTTATTATATAAATTGAGTGTTATTGTTTAAAGTGTCTTTAGTTCTTTTCTTCTGAAAAGCTATTTTAATATAATTAAACATTTAATCCTGGATAACAAATTTATAGATGGCTGAGTAACCATACTCTGCTATTTGTTTCCAATTGTTCTTAATTAATAAAACATAGTACATTTTTCTGTGAGAGTAGTTATAACCATTACATGTGCATTTGTACATCATTGGTTTCCAAATAATCTCCAAGAACTAGATAATTTGCCATTTGATCTAATAGGTATTTTGAATTAAACTTAATGTTTAAGTGGTTATGTGTTCTTACTTATTTCATTGCCATTTTATTATTTCATTTTATTGTGGTAATTCTGATTTTCTTAATGATGTAGGAAAATTTTTTTCCAATAAGTTTCATAAACCAATTTGGCTTTTATTTTACTTTTTAACTCCGGGTATCTCTCACTAGCTCATGTATTTATTTATTTTTTTCTTCTCACAATCACTTTAATTTTGCAAAATGTTCATACATGTATAATTTACATTAGTGAATCTAACTGTACTATTAGCAATTCAACATTTTGATATTGTCTGTACTTTACCAGTTAAGCTATATTTCAAGCTAGACTTTTTTCCACCATAGATTGTTTTTCAATAAAAAATATTGCTGTGGACAAATTTCCTTGGTTCCCAGTTACAAGTCAAATATAGTAATTTCCTGAAAATCAAAAGAATGTTAAAATGCAAATTTTATCATAACACTGAGCAAAGGGTTAGAAGAATGGCTAAAATTGTTATAGAGAATGAATTGAAGTAAGTTAAGAGTCGCAGAGGTAACTTTACATTGTGTTTAATTTTACCAAAAAATATGAAAGTGCTATGAAAAGAATCTGCCATGATGAGTACCATCTGGTCTTATTTTGTTATATAACAATTTGCATAAAATCTATTAAGTTTGCTGTATTGCATGCTTCAGAAATTTAATAACCCAGAATTATGGATGATATACAGTACTTGGCAACAAATGTTAATAAACAGAAATTGTAGTTCCAGCTAGAAATTCATATAGAAACTAATATGTAATTTTAGGGAAAATGATGCTATTGCAAATTGTTTTCATCATTTATAGTAATTAATTTGTTCTAATTAAGAAGGTGTGATTTGTATTTCTATGCTTCTAAATCCTTTGGTGTGTTAAAGAAAATAAAGTTTCATCATTAACTTGGTAGAATATTATAGGTATCACATAAGTCCTATTCTTAGTCTCTCTTTCTATTTTCTGCTTCATAAAGAAATGAATCCACATGAAATTTCCTATTAGATATGGAAATGAAAGTATTTGTTTAAAAACTGTTACTTATCCAAAGAAGGTATCTAGTAGGCCTTGGATATGACAGGGCTACATTCCCTTTTCCTTGTATTGTAAAATTATTATTTTCTCCCCACTCATAGAAATAATTTCCAAATTTGGTTTTCTGTAGGGGTAAGGAATAATGAAGATACATTTTTACATCCTAGTAAGTTTTTAACATAATACCTGTTCTTCAGGTTATGTATTCTTTCTGTGCCATGCTAGATAGATACAAAGTTATTATATCATGCAAGTATATTCAGCCTTTTATTAATGCCTGCTATTTAAAAATTTCAAAGTTCTATAGTGTGCATGGGTCTTTCTGTACTATCAGAACAGTATCACAGTAGTTAAAAAGATAGGTTTTGTCTTCATAGGTCTCTATATACAAATCTGGACAGCCTCAGCTACCTAGTGAGGCACTCCGCAACTTAGTGAGACCCTGTTTCAAAATAAAGAATAAAAAAAAAAATAGGGCTGGGGGTATAGCTCAGAGGTAGAATGCTCCTGAGTTCAATCCCTAGTACCGCCAAAAAGAAAAAGAAGAAGAAGAAGAAGAAGAAGAAGAAGAAGAAGAAGAAGAAGAAGAAGAAGAAGAAGAAGAAGAAGAAAAAAAATTCTGGACTTCTCCTCAAGTTAGCTAAAGGACTGTAGACAAATTACTCTCTGATCATATTTTTTCAAGAAAAAATATAATACGAATTGCTACACATGATTAACATGCAGATTAAATGGAATGAGTGATGCACCATCAATTCCTGACACAGAAAATAATAGAATAAATGCTACTAGCAATTTTTAAATCTATTCCTTTTGGGATCTATTTAAAACCATGAAACATTCTATCTTTGTAAACTATAATTTGTGGAGCCAAACAAATAGAAACCTTTATAGTATTCCTTAAATATTTCAGAATTTTATAGATTGTGGCATTTAGTCTGTCAAAAGATAGTACAATAAGAAAGCGAGTACATGTGCAAGGGTTTGTATGTATATCCATAATCTCTCCTTCATATTTGTCAGAGCCATTAGCAATAAATAACGATATGTTAGAATAACAACAATAGAGTTTTGTGATTTCAAATCAAGTAAATACCATTATTTCAGGTCATTTATCTTTGCCAGCATTTTTGTTTTTGGAAAGGGCTAAAAATAATTTATTTACTTCTAAAGTTTTGTCTTAATTCTTCATGTTTTATTCACTTTAGAACAAAAATTGAGAAAAATGACCTGTGCCAAGTAGTCATCCAGCCGGTCAATGACTATATATTGAGATCTGAAGTGTGTTAGACACAGATGACAGATCTTCAAGAAGCAATGATGAGACAGTCATGCTTCCTACTTTCAAGAAGGTCTCAGTTTATTCACATGAGAACAAGTCAATAAAACCTTGTTAGAGCCAACCAAATGGGCTCCAAATAATAAGTACATAAATGACACTAAGAGAACAGAAGGAAGTTGTTTTTTAATTACTGGCTAAGCAAAGATGAGATAAACAATATAATCCCTGAAATTTGAGCAAGAATTCACATGGGGAAAATTAATTATTTTTAATGACAATGAAAATAGAAAGCCTGGTAAGGTTTGATACAAGAGGGTTCTCAAATGATTGGAAACTCTAAAATTGATATTTATTTTTTGAACTATAATAATAATAATAATAGTAATAATATATCCTTCTTATTTAAATCAATATAGTGTATTCCTCTAAGAATAATTTTGTTAATTAATAGTAAACCACATGCAATAAATGTTATTTTATAGTGTTATCAAAGCTACTAAATATTGAGTACCCTTCTTACAGCATTTGATAGCAATGTTGCTACTGTTGCCTAATTTGCTCATGAAAATACTATAAAAAGAATAAACGTTTTACCTATAATTATGTAACTGATTAATGGATGCAGTTGTTGTCAACCATCCAGCTTACTTGAAACTCATACCTTTCCACTAGAATATATGACTTTTGACTCTTACATCCCTTAACTTCATCCCTTTATATTTTCAGAGAATAAGTCATTTAGGTGGACTGGACAAGGCTATTTTTCTATCTTATATTCACCTCACTCAAAACATATGGAACAAATATTTGCTATCAGTCCAATAGCTTTCTAGTCATGAGTAATATATCGGAAAACTACACCACTGCACCTTAAAACCTATGCAATGGGTAAGAAAGGTTAGTACACAGGTAATTACATTGTGTTTCCTGAACAAATAATTCTAACATGACTGAATATATTCGCATCCCTCAAATATCTCTGTTTGTTTGTTTACAGTACTGGAGATTGAACCCAGGGACATTCTACCTTTTAGCTATATCCTCAATCCAATTTTTTTTTATTTTCAGTACTGAGGATTGAACTCGGGGGCATTCTACCTCCGAGCTATACCCCAAGCCCTATTTTTTTTTATTCTTTATTCTGAAACAGGGTCTCCCTAAGTTGAGGAGGGCCTCACTAGGTAGCTGAGGCTGGTCGCGAACCCAGATCCTCCCATCTCAGTCTCCCAAATGCTGGGATTACAAGCGTCACCACCACGCCTAGCTCTCAGGCCACTTTTTATTCTTTATTTTGAAGTAGGGTCTTACTAAATTGCAGTGGTCTCACTAAGTAGCTGAGTCTGGAGGGGAACCTGTGATCCTCCTGTCTCAGCCTCCCAAATACTGAGATTACAAGAATATGACACCACACCTGGTTTATCTCTACATTTAAATTACCAAACTTTGACCACCAGTAAAATTTCTACTGCATAAAATGAAGGTGGAAGGAAAGACTTTACTCAAAACCATTATAATAGGAGAGACTGGCATGGTGGTGCGCACCTGTAATCCCACTACTTGAAAGGCTGAGACACAAGGATTGTAGGTTCGAGGCCAGCAGGTGGTAGTTTAGCAAGACCTTGTTTCAAAATAAAAAGGGCTGGGGGTATAGCACAATAAGGGAAAGGGGAAAGAAATTGTGAACTTAATTCCACTGAAAGAAAAGATATGAAAGATTTTAAGTATTGGAATGAGTTAGAGGAAAAGTATTATGATACTTTAGGGACAAAGCTGGAGAGTGGGATGTGTCTGTCACAGGCACATTAACTTATTCCTGAGTTTGCTTATATATTTTATCTATTATTGCACCATTTCCATTTGACATCTGACATCTATCAAAGAGTCCTGGTGTCCTGCATAGACTTGCAGATAGGGCGGCTGTCTTTTCTGATGTTTACATTTTAAAGAGATGGTTAGCAGGTCTTGGATTCTCATACTGGGAAGAGGCTTTTGAGATTTCTACTTCAAAAGGGCAGAAACAGTTTACATTTGGAATTTATCTGAAGTAAATTTGTTAATAAAAAAAGAAGCTGTGACAGACTAAAAAAGAAGTTTGTCTTAAGTATGGCCAAGTTGAAATAATCATCATGTTCTTTGCTAGAGCTTGAATATGACTTATCCCTTGCAGAACTCTTGTTGAATTCAATCATCATTGTGGTGGTGTTAGGAGGTATGGCCTTTAAGAGAATATTAGTTCATTAATAGGAAGTAGCTCCTTTTCTTGGGAACTGGGTTAATTCCCACTGGATTGGATTAGTGACCTGGAGAAGGTGTTTTTATAAAGTGAGGCTGTCCCTCCTGTCTGACATTTTCTACGCATTTTCACTTGTCCTTCTGCATCGAATATCACTGTGAGTTGTCCCATTTTTTTTTTTTTAAGTTGTTTGTTGTTGGTTGCAGTGCTGAGGATCAAATTCAGGCCTTGCACAGCAAGTGCTCTACCACTGAGCCATATTTCCAGCCTTTTCCACTGTGAGTTGAAACAACATAAAGCCTTTGGAGAAGAGGAGTTCATGTAACTTTGGACTTCTTAGCCTTTAGGACTGTAAGCCAAAATAAACCTCTTTTATTTTTACTTTCTCTATGGTACTGGGTATTGAATCCAGGTGCATTCTGACTCTTAGCTATACCCTCAGCTACACACACACACACACACACACACACACACACACACACATATACAGAGTCTTGCTAAGTTACTACAGACTTAGAACCTGTTATGATCCTCTTGACTCAGCCTCTCAAGTACCGGGATTAACGGTATGCGCCACCACACCCAGCTCAAAAAAAACCTCTTTTATTTATAAATTATCCAGTCTTAGGTATTCTGTTTAAGAAAGCAGACAATGAGACTGCCTCAGTGACTCAGATATATAATCCTAGTATTTGGAAGTCTCAGTCAGGAGGAATCCAGGCTCAAGACCAACATGTGATAAATTAGCAAAACCTAGTCTCAAAATTAAAATAATAAATAATAAATAAATAAGCAAGCATATCTTGGTCGTAAAATATCCCTGGTTCAATCCCCAGTAACACATATATACCACACACACACACACACACACACACACACACACACACAAAACAGAAAATGGCCTAGAACAGGCTTCTTTGTCAGAAACATACTTGATTGTCAGCAGGCACATCTTCAACATGCTATTTCTTCTTTTCCCATTGCATCACTCAGCATTCTTGAGTACTTAAACTAAGGTACTTACACTGAGGTAGAAAGGTTTTGTTTAATATATTTTCTTTAATTGTCAACTATCAATATTACTATTATTATAATTGTAGTACTGAGGGACTGAACTTAGGGCCTTGTGTGAAAAAGTCAAATGCTTTAGCATTCAGTTACATGACGGTATTACTGATATAGTATCTAATACAGGTGATGTTTTAATTTGGAAAGTCCCAAATATATTAATATTTAGATTTTTGTACTGCTCTTTAAAAAAAAAAAAAAAACAAGAAAATCTGACTCTATCAAGAATTGGCATTTGTACCACCTGCCGTACAATTTAAAACAAGATTGTCACCAACTCCATGAGGAAGTTGTAGAAAGTTCTAAGCCCAAAGCAGTGTGGCCTTTCAATGAATAGGATGCTTCCTTCCATCAGCCACAATGAATTCACCTTTTCCAAATAGACTTATCTATATTAAAATCATTGTGCATCTTCATTATAGATAACTGACTTAAGATCCTGTATAAAAGATATTAAGATGTATACACTATCATGCTCTTATTTGCAAGGTACTCTAGTAAAAACTTGAATAATTGGCAAGCTTTAAATGGCATTTATATATACAACTACTTCCTACCTATTTTTCTCTGTACAATATTTTATTATATGATTTACACAAAAATATTGGAAAGTTTATTTCTCAGCCTTGGCAGAAGCCTCCACGTTGTTTGGGATAGCTAATGTGATGTATTTACATCATTGTATTGGACTAGATCTCTAGAAACTCTTTTTAAATTAATTTGTGGAGAGTAAGCAATAAACTTAAACAAAAGTTCTTGGAATTTTAAATAAATTTATAGCTCTGCTTCCTGAAATACCAAACAAGCATTTTTACATTATAAACTGGTATCATTCAGACCTCAGGATAAGAAATAACAATCATCTTAGCTTATGTTAGTAAAATTATTTCAGTAGTATTGAGTTCAGTCTGGAGGCAACTTCTTAGGAGTAGGATCAATAGTTTACAGTAAATCCAGCAGCTGTACATAATTATAAAATCAATCAATAAATGAGTTAATACAGAGACTTTTATGAAAGGTCTGGAAAACATTATTAAAAAATATCCTGTTTGTTGATAATAAGGTTATAGTCGTAGAAGATCATCCTATCATTATTACTATGTTGATTTTTTAAAATAAATTACATGCTTTTCTAAAAAATACTATTTTACATGTAAACCAATATTGGAGGCCAAGAATAATAACAGTAGAGCAAATATGCCAGTATACTGGGAGAAATTGACTTGTCATCTAACATAAAGAAAATTAAAAGCCTTAAATATATTCTGCTAAATTAAACTGAGACTTCTATGAGTCAAATTCACATAGATAACCCTAAATATAAATAATCTTTTAGAGTCTTCATATATAAGACAGAATTATTCCATAGTGTTTATATAATAGCCATTTTTAAAACTGTGTCTTGAAAAGTCAATAAAAATAAGATTCAGGAAGTTTTTGTAGTTTAATTTTAACCCAGAGCTTATAAGATTTAGCCTAATAAAATTGGAAAAACAAGAAAAATTAAGTTTGTAAAATTGATTTTTGAAGAACAGAGATTTTCTGGAGCTCAGCAGGTATGTGATAGGATTAAGATATTTTCATAGCTAAAAATATGACCCAAAAAATCAAGAAACTTTCAACATGAGAGTGGATATTGTGATTGCCTAGGGAAATAGAATTTAGGTATTATTTAAAAATTAAATTAAACTCTTTAAAGTGTTAATATAAGTGTGTGCATGTGTGGGCATATGTGTGTGTGTGTGTGTATGTGTGTGTGTGTGTATGTGTGTGTATGTGTGTGTGTTTAAGCAAAATGTCAGCTTGATAATTTATCCAGAGGTTAATTTCAATTAATCACTATTGAGGAGTAAAACACAAAATCAGCCCAGGATCATGATGATGTTCGTTCTTTGGTAGGGTATCAGATAAGAAAGATTTCAAAGAGATGCTCTCATTTCTATATTCTAAGAATAAAGCAAACCAATGATAATTCTCATGTTTGAAGATTAATGTGGATCTACAAAATATGCAGAAAACTATTGAAAATCTTTAACCATAATAAATATTTGGTATTCAAAATGAAAATGACATAAAATACATTGGCTTAAGAAAAAAAATAATTTATTGGCTTAAAGGACTGAAATGTCCCCACACGACTATAGCTGAATAAAAGGTACTAATAAAAGCATGTCCTTATTTCTGTATTGTGACCATGATTTCTAATGTGCTGAGTAACCTCAGACTTGGTATTCTGCACCATACAAGTGGACGTCCAGTAGCGGTGAGATGACTTTTTATTATTTTGGCAACATCAACAGAAGTAGATTGCTTGTTTTATTATAGTTAGATATAAAATGTTCCCTAAAGATATTATGTATTAATATTCAGGGCTGATATATTTGAGTCATGAGGGTTAGTGTTGGCCTAGACCAGTAGGATGTGGCTCTGTAGGAAGGTTCCTGGGGAGAGGATCTGCCTTGGGGATATTTTTCCTTCTCCCCACACTCCCTCTCTTGCTTCTGGACTTCATAGTGTGAGGAGCATAGCTCATGTGCTCTCTCTCTGCTTCTGCTGCAATACTGTGAGATCTGTGGTTCCTATTTTCCTAGACTATTTTCCCAAGATCATAAGAAAATAAATCTTCTTTCCTCTAAGTTACATGGTCAGTCATTTAGATTATAACTGTAGAAATAATGACCAGAACAGAAATGGGGTGGAGAGTAGAAACTGTCCTCAGGAGATTTTGGAGGGCAAAGAAGACTCCATAAAGAAATGGAGTAGAGACCATGTGAATTACATTTTGGCAAAGAACTTATCCATACTTTGCCCATGTTCTGAAATTTTGTGTGAGGCTAAATTTAATGATGGAATTGTTAATAAACTGGTGGAGGAAATGTCAATACCACGAAATATCTAAACCCCATTGTGGATATTGATGTCCACATTCAGTGAACTGTACACCAAATTTTGGGAACAGAAAGTAAAGCAGAGATACTTTATAGATTTTGTCTGGAAAGCATGTGTAAAGCGATGGCCCAGAGAGATGATGTCATGGAAGGAAGTAAGATGGCTGAAAGGAAGAAGGAAGTTGTGACCACAATAGAGGCAGGACCAGCAATGGCCATGATGGAGGCAGCAGATGAAGCTGGGGCCAGGGCAGGCCCAGATGGAGCAGGCCCAGCAGCAATGAGGTCCATCTCAGAGCTCATGTAACGCTGGCTTTGCTACAAAAAAGGGGCCATGGAGGCTCCCTCCCTCACCAGATTTCAAAGGAAGGCCCTAGAAACCAGACAATGTGTGTCAGGTTTGGAATCCCTGCAAGCAGGCCTAAATGGGGCAATTTGTGAAACTGTGAGGGTGAAGCCAAGGTTGCAAAACTTACCTTCAAGATTTATAAATGCCAGAAACATGGAATGACCATGAGGAAAATCTGCTAGATGCAAGCTATGGAGCCAGGCTGGAAGAGTGTGTGTGCTACTCTTTGCAATTATTCAGGCCACAGAGGCAAGGCTGCCAAGGACCCTTGGGGATGACTTTCAAACACCATGTGCCCTGAATGGCAGAAAAGGAGTCATAGCATTAAATAGTTGC
The DNA here is from genome assembly GCA_004027655.1 of Graphiurus murinus. NCBI lineage: Eukaryota > Metazoa > Chordata > Mammalia > Rodentia > Gliridae > Graphiurus > Graphiurus murinus. Next base: position 75,865 of record PVLC010002121.1, on the reverse strand, counting down.
CCTGCCGGATTTTGTTATTATTTTGGTCTCATCTCTTCTTTTATGGCTCTGTTACTCCCTTTGGGAATGCAAATGTTTACTCTTTGCCACTGTATATTGGATGCATGTAACTTACTTTTTATTTTGATCTTCATTGGCTTTTATGGGGTTTCACAAGAGTTCACTCTGAGTCTCACAGGAGACATTGGACTTTGGGACTTTTCAGTGATGCTGGAACTATTCAGATTGTGAGAACTCTTGGAGAGGACTAAATGCATTTTGTGTTCTGAGATGGGCATGACCTCTTTAGAGGTCAGGGGTGGAATGATATAGTATGATATAAAATGCCCCCTAAAGAGCTATTTTATTATTGAAATATTTGAGTCATGAGGGCTGCAATCCCAGCAGTGGACAAATATATGCATTTATCTGGGTGGTGGCCTACGCCAGTAGAATGTGGCTGGAACAGGTGAGTCCCTGGAGGTTCTGTCTTGGGGATTATATATTGTTTATATATTGTTCCTCCTCTCCCTGCTTTCTCTCTTGCTCTGGCCCCTGTGATGTGAGGAGCACAACTCATGTGTGCTCTTGGTCTTTCTTTCTCTCTCTCTCTCTCTCTCTCTCTCTCCACTTCTCACCATCATGCCCTGAAATCTGTGGTCTCTGGCTTCACCGGGACTAACCCCAAAACTATGAGATAATAAATCTTTCCTCTAAGTTATGTGGCCAATCATGTAGAGTATAGCTGTAGAAATGCTGGCCCATTATTATGTTATTAATAACCCCAATAAAAGTTCAAGACTAAAGTCTTATTGACCTTTACTTGCACACCTGTCTCTTAGAGATTAAAGACAGCTTGCAGTTATCATAAATACAAAGCCAACTTACAGCAATTTTAAACAAGAAGTATTTAATTCCTCATAGTGTTGCATGCCTGTAATCTCAGTACTTGGGAGGCTAAGAAAGGAGTACTGCTGGTTTAAGGTTAGCTTCAGTAACTTAGTGAGACCCTAAGTAACTTAATGAGACCCTCCTTCGAAATAAAAAAATATAAATAAAAATGTCTGGAAGTGTGGCTCAGAGGCCCCTAAGTTCAGTCTCCAGTACTAAAAAAAGAAAAGAAAAGGAAAGAGTTTTTGTTCATTGCTCAAGTCTAGGATAGGTGTGCCATCTTTAGCCCGTGTCCTTAAGTGTCTTCACAGAAAAGAGAAGATAGGACATATGGGAAAACACTCTGATTTTGTTTGCCAATGTTTCAGTCAGTAAACTCACCTAAAAAAGGAAGAGATATACACTTTCACATATACCAGGAAAGAGAAGATGAAACAATATTTGTTTCTATCATATTACCACTCCTGATTACGTTTCACAGAGTTTGGTACTATAGTGGACCAGGTGAGGGCAACATCCTCTGCTGAAATTGGGAGAAGGAAAAGGAGCCAATCTCACCTACATTACCGCATGAGTGCAAGTGGGGTGATTTCCCAAGAAAAAGGAATTGAGTTGCCTTTATAGCCCAATGAGGGAATGAAGAAAAACATGCTGGGCAGACCTCCAAAACAAACTCTCCAGTTATCCTTTTCAAGACAAAAACTGAAAAATATATACCTTCTCAATTTTACCATATAAATTCTGATATACTTGTTTTTCATCTCATTTCCCTTAATCAAACATAGTTGCACTGATAAGCTAACTACTGACCAATAATGTGATTATGAAAAAAAAAACCAATGTACCCATTACCTAGGTAATTATACCTAGTCATGTTATACTTTTAAATATAATTAAAGTAGAATTTTTGTCACATAATGGTATAATTATTTTCAAAAAAAAGTTCATCAAATGTAATTTCTGGAGTGGAAAAGGAGATGATGTGAAAGTTTATCTAGATATTTTTTAGGTATAATACATTCATAGAATCTCAAACTTTGAAAAAAATATAGAAGTTATTTAATTTAATAGGGATGTGATGTGTGAATGCCTTACCTATGACTCTATAACAATGTATTGAATATTTGGTGACTGATACCTTTCTGTAGTTAAGTTGAAACCACATACTAAAACATTAATAGCTACTGGATTTTATTTATAAAATATTATCAAATTTTAATGAAAATTTAGTTTCACCCAAAAGTTTTGGTGAGAAGAATAGAATGTTCAACTGTCGCCAATAAATGACTTATACAGACAGGAACCAGAGGTTCTCAACAGACTTGTATACAAAGCTAACATTGTTTTATTTTCATCAGATCTATTATCTTGCCATTTTATTCTTCAGGAACTAAATAGAATTGATCTGCTGTCTCTAACAGAAAAAAAATTCAACTTAAAGCATTATGTAAATTAATCAATAATCCATCATAGTCTCATTTAATTCTGTAAAATACCATACAAGAGACTTACATTGCAAACATGTGCAGCCACATGGAGTACAGATGTGCCTATAATTTCAATTTTTTTCATGCCTTTAAAAAGTTCTGTGTGAGAATGTGCTATCTTGGATCCTGGAAATGTGGAGATTATTCAGGGCCACCTAGGAAGGAGTCCCGCTGCTTTGCTAGGAGGACGTGGCCTGACCGATGCTGTGTTGCATTAGTTACCAGGGCACATTAATATTTATAAATATTTATGTTAAGAGAAGTGCAGAGATTAGCAGTGCAAATCTTTCTGGAAGAGGCTGCTACCTGGAGTATAAAAAGATTATGGAAACACAATAATGTGGCAGTGTTTCCAACTCAGACAAGACATCACCTGCATGTAGAGTGTCCCTAGAGAGAAAAAGGAGGCTACAGAAGCCATGCTCATTTTCATTCCATTTGCTTGCTCTCTGTGCAGTCAATTACTGTTTCCTTGGTTAAATAAATCAGCAAGAAAAAAAAAAATCATGGGTTTAGTAACTCTTCCTACCAATCCATATTCCATTTGAAAACATTCAGGCTATTCATCAAGATTCCATTTATTTTGGAGTTTACCTCTGTTAACGTAGTAAACATAATATGCCAATTTGCCTTGTCTGAATAATTTGTAATGACCTCACTCTAGTTTGTCAAACTTTTAACTCAAACTTGCCATTCACAGAAAACTTGGGCAATAGAGGAATATGTTATATGATACCATGAAGCTGAAATAATACAAATCCAGAGAGAGAAATTCTACAGAATAATTACCACATTAAAATCAAAATGAATAAATAATAGGCATGATCAAGGTACACTGAAGAAGAGGCTGTAATAAATTGATAATTGTTGAATCTTTTTTGATCTTGGTTGAAATTATGAAAAGAAAAATACTTCAAAATATATTTTTGTTACTCAAGATGAACCTGGACAGTTATCTCATGAATATAAATAGATTATCTTTCAACTCGTAGATGTGAAAGTGGTATAGTTATAGAGAAAACTTAATGCATGATATATAGTAATGTTTTTATGGGGGGAAACCTATTGTACTGTCTGTTCTCTTTGTGCAGAAGATGAAGTTGAGAGATTGTTATTTGAATAAGTTTAATGATTTAATTTATGATAATGTGTACTAGAGAAACAGAAACCATGTGTGGCAGTACTTAGTGGAGAAAGATGTAAGGTTTCTCTTAATATATTATGTAACTTCACCACTGTGGTAATTAGCGTTTGACACGTTCAGGTACTAAGAGCAGTCATCACTGTTTTGCATGCATATGTATAACATATGTCAGAGTATCTATATATGCATATGTATACATGCACACTTATGAGTGAGTCTTTCCTTTCCTTTCCTTTCCTTTCCTTTCCTTTCCTTTCCTTTCCTTTCCTTTCCTTTCCTTTCCTTTCCTTTCCTTTCCTTTCCTTTCCCTTCCCTTCCCTTCCCTTCCCTTCCCTTCCCCTCCCCTCCCCTCCCCTCCCCTTCCCCCCCCCCTCTTTCTTTCTTTTATTTGTAGTGGGGATTGAACTGAGGGACATTTACCTCCAAGCTACACCTCTGGCCCTTTTTATTTTTTATCTTGAAACAGTGTCTCACTAAGTTGCTGAGAGTCTCACTAAGTTACTAAGGCTAGTCTTGAACCTGTGGGCACCCTGTCTTAGCCTCCTAAGTACTGGGATTACAGGCATGCACCACCATGCTTGGCTGTTATTTTTTCTTCAACCTTGAATATTTCTCAAAATTTTCAAAGGAACCCACATTTGACTACCTAAGAAATTTTAGTACAAAATGTAAAGAGAGAAAATTATGCTTTGTCCTTTTGTTTCCTATTAGACACATTTTAATTCCATAAGATTTGTGAGAGGTAAGGCAACATTACAAAAAAGAAGAAATTTTAAGAAAAATAAAATTTTGAAAACTTTTAAGATTTTCCCATATTTCCAATTCCAAAATGTATATATTTTATTGAAGGTCTAGTTTATGTACATACAGACATATTAATATCTTTTGAAATACATTAACAATTATATGTTTAAACCCATAATTTTCTGATTTTTTTAATATGAAATTCAGTAAACACTCTATATGTCGGTACTTTTATAACCCTGCAAGAGCTTTGAATAAATGTTTAGACATTATGAGCAAGACTGTACCAAATGCTATGATTAATGTTACTAAACAATTTCTATTATAAACTTCTGTTTTCAGAACCTGACATGATTCTGAAAAAGTCTCAGTTTGCACTGAAGTGCTGTGTTTTGCCTCTTTCCCAAGGTGATTTTTTTCTCATGTGTGGGAGGAAAATCTGTTCCCTTTTTCGTACAAACGAAAGTATAGAAAAAGTACATTTTTTTCATTGTAAAAACAATGTGTTTAAATACAAAAGTAGTTCAAATGACATGATTATGTAACTATTATAAATTCTCAGCACATTTTATTTTGATTATAAAAATTGCACATAATCATTCTACAACTATTTTGAAACATAGAAACATTTAAAGAAATAGAAAAACCCACACCACTGATCATATTTTTATCTATTTCTTTGAAATCATTAAAAGCACATATACTGAATATTTTTAAAAATGAATATCTAAATATATAGTAGCAAACTATGTTTTCAAATATTCTCAACTGCAATTCTGAATGGCTTCACAAAAATTTGTTAGCATAAATGCTGAATCATTTAACTAATCATAAAAAGCAGAATCAGTATTTTATCTCCAATTTCCTATTAAAAATTAAGCTACGATGTACAAACTTTTATGCATATATTGGTGTGACTTGAATATTTCTTTGTGATAACTTTTTTGAGTTGGAAACGACATCTGTCTGATATATGCTCTCCCATGTACTGAAGATAAATGCAGATTATTTTTCCATCTTCTTTAAAAAATTATGGCCATGTGGCTAATTTCCCTTCAATCAAAGGTTAGCAAAATTGATGGGCACTAGTTTCAGATCTTTCTCATAAAATCTCCCAAGTATGATCTTCCATTTTCTTTTTTCTTTTTTCCATCTTGAATGACTGGCATGGTGGTAACAAAGGTGACCTTTGAAACATTCATTGGATTGAACAGCTGCTCTGCTCTTACATTTTGGACTATATAGAAGAAAAGTATTCATACCTGCCCAGAAGTGTTACTTGAGAAATAACTTGTTTTTCTTTGTTTCAAATGTTGGGCTATCTTTTAATTATATATGTTTAAACCACTTTATTAAGATAAAGTCAGCTGGGCATTGTGGTGCATGCTTGTTATCCCAGTACTTGGAAGACATAGAGAGGAGGTTCACAGGCTCAAGGCCAGCCTCAGCAACTTAGTGAGGACTTCCACAACTTAGTGATATCCTATTAAAAAAAATCAGCCTGGGAGTATACCTCATAGGTAAATGCTCCTGGTTTTAATCCCCAATACCACAAAAAAAAGAAAAGATAGGAAAAAAAATAGTTGATGTATAAAACTCTGCACATATTTAATGTACATATCTTGAGGAGTTTGGGAATATGTATAAACCCATGAAATTATCAGTGTCATCAAGGTCTTAAAAATTCTATCTCCTTCAAAAGTATCCCCCATCTTTTTCTATTTTTACTGCTGATTTAGATTATTGTTGTTTTTGGCTTTTTTTTTTTTTTTTTGGTGAGAACATTTAATGTAATATCAACTTTTTAGCCCGTTTTATATATGCAATTCGATATCATTAGCCATACATGCTATGCTGTGTAACTGAAATTCTGCACATTTTAACTCTCACTTTCTTATTTTCCTTACCCCTAGTTCCTCATGACCACCACACTACTCTCTGCTCCTATAAGTTTGACCCTACCAGATTCAACAAATGAGTTACATCATGTGATATTTTTATGTGCCTGCTATTTTACACAATATAATGCCTCCAGGATCATTCATATTGTTTTTGAAAGGTAAGATTACCTTTCGCTTAAATTGAATAGTGCTGCATTGAATTTAGGAACACATACATTTCCTAGAGATACTGATTTTAATTTCTTTGGATATTTACCCAGAAATGAGATTGCTGGATCATATGGTAATTCTGTTTTCAATTTTTTGAAGAAACAAAATGTTATTTTTAATATCAGCAATACCAATTAGCATTCCCTACAATAAGGGTTATCTTTTTTTTTTTTTTAGTTTTTCCAGATAAGTGTTAGGATGCACAAAATAGCTAAAATATTCAATGATAATAAAAATCTTGTTATAGTTTTGATTTGCATTTACCTGATAGTGAGGTTGAGTAAATTTTCATCTACTTCTTGGATGTTGTATGTCTTCTTTGGAAAATGTCTATTGTGGTAATTTCTAGTACTTTGCCCATTTTAAATCAGGTTATTATTATTTACCATTCAGTTGTGTGACATCTTTGTGTATTTCGGATACAATCCCTTTACCAGAAATATGATTTGCAAATATTTTCTCTGACCCCATAGGTTACCTTTATTTATTTTGTGAAATATTTTTGTTTTGATGTGATCTCACTTCTTTATATTTGCTTTTAGTATCCGATTTAAAAAATATTGCCAAGATCAGTGTCAGAGAGCATTTTCCCTCTGTTTTCCTTAAAGAGTTTCATGATTTTTGCATGTTGTATCATACAGTCCAATTCCATTCTTTTGCATATAAATTTTTAGTTTTCTTACACTACTTATGGAAGTGACTATCTTTCTCTTGGTTCACTTGTCAAAAGTCAGCTAACTATGTATGCATAAGCTTATTTCAGGGTACAATATGGATTTCTATTTGTCTGTTTTTATGCCAGTACTATACTGTTTGTGATTACTATACTTTTGTAATATAATTTGAAATCAGGAAGCATGTTTCTACACCTTTTCTCTTCTTTCTTGAAATTGTTGTGGCCCTCTGAAGTTTTTTGTGGTTCCACATAATCTTTAAGATTTTTTCATTTTTTATAATAATGGCATTATGATATTAAGAGGAATCTCAATGAATCTATAAATCACTTTGCATGTTAGGAACATTTTAAAGTACTGTATAAATAAAAACTAAAATAAGACTACTATGAATACATGCCAACAAGTGAATAATCTCATAAAAATGTATAAATTTCAAGAAACATGCAACTTACCAAAAATAAGCCATGAAGAAACAGAAAATATGAACAGACCAATAACATATAGAAGTTAAATCAGTAATGAAAAAAAGTCTCAACAAAGAAAATCCTATGACTAAATAGCTTACAGGCTATATTTTACCAAACATTTAATTAAAAGAATTAAAATTGAGTATTCTTAAATTTTCCATAAAAAAAATTGAAAAGAGAGAACACTTCCAAAGTCATTTCCTAAGGCAAACATATATTGATATCAAAACCAGATAAAGATACTACAATAAAATAAAGTTATAGACCATTGTGTCTAATAAACATAGATGTAAAATTCTCAATAAAATACAGCAGCACACTGAAAGAATCATTTGTCGTGATCACATGGGATTTATCACAGGGATGCAAAAATGGTTCAACATTAACAAATCTATGTATGTGGTATACTTCAGTAACAAAATGAAGAACAAATCCATATGACTGTGTCAATAGATACAGAAAATAATTTGACAAAATGAAATATCTTTTAATTATAAAAACTTTCAAAGAATTAGATCTAGAAGGAATGTACTTCAATATAATAGTGGTTCTATATGTCAGTCTCATAGCTAAGATCATACTCAGTGGTAAATATCTGAAAGATTTCCCCCTGATTAAAAAACTAGACAAAGATGTCCACTCCAGTCACTTCCATTCAAAATAGCACTATAAATCCTATGGGATACGTACACAATGGAATTCTACTTAGCCATAAAGAAGAACAAAATCACGTTCTTTGCAGGGAAATGGAGGCAATTGGAAAACATTATGTTGAGTGAGATTAGCCAGTCACAAAGAACAAACAAGCATATGTTCTCCCTAATATGCAGATGCTAGGGAGAAGATGAGGCATAAGAGGGTCTCCAGCTGAAAAGGAGAGACCCTGGATAAGCAAAGAAGTTGATTTAATCGAAGGGGAGAGATGGGGAGGGGGGACACCCTAAGGCACATGATGTACAACTCTATCAAGGTCACTCACTGAACTGAACCTGAGAGAGAGGGAGGGAGGGCGAGGGAGCGGGGTGGGAAGTGGGGAAGGGGTCAAATGAGAAATGTGTGCAAATATGTCATTAACAATTTGTATCTAACAAAGATGTATGCTTACAATGCACGAATTACTGCAATATAATAAATAAATAAATGAAGAAAGAAAGAAAGAGCAATTAAGAAAGAAAATAAATAAATAAATGAAAAGTGTCCAGTTCACTGAAATTAGAATAAAAGCAAAATTATCTGTTTGCAGATTTAGTAAAGTTGAAGAATATATAAATCAACCTACAAAAGTGAGTTGTGTTTCTACACATTAAAAATGATATATTAACAGATATGATGGTTCACATGCCTGTAATCCTAGCACTTGGGAGGATAAGACAGGAGAATCTCAAGTTTGAGGTCAATGTGTGGTAACTTAGACCCTGTTTCAAACATACATACACACACACACACACACACACACACACACACACACACACACACATTGAGAGAGACAGACAGAGACAGCAAGCTTGCATGTGGGCGAGAGCAAGCTGGCATGTGGTGTAACTCAGTAGTAGAATGTCCACTGGATTCAATCCCCAGTCCCCCCAGCCCCCCATCACACACAAACATACACAAAAGATATGCCCAAGAAGTAAATAAAACAATCCCATTTACAATAGCGGAAAAAACAGTAAAATACTTAGGTATAAATGTAATGAAGGAAGTTAAATACTTCTACATTAAAATTATACAATATGGATGAAAGAAAACAAAGAAGACTCAAAAAATGGAAACATGATTTTTGAACATGGATTAGAAGAGCTAATATTACAGTGTTTTTATCTCATTCTAGTGTACCCTTATTTTTTTTTTTTCAGGATTTAAGATACATATAATAAAACTCCTCTGTGAGATCTTTCTGGTAATTCTTAGCCAGAGCAGTATTTTTAATATTACCAAATCAACTGTGAGAGCTTTCTGGTAATTTTTAGCCAGAGCAGTATTTTTAATATTACCAAATCAGTAGTCTTGCAAGCATTTTGTAGCATGTTAATTATGGCCTATTTGAGAAAAACATGGAAAGCTTATACTAGGGCAATTTGCTGAGAATTTATTAAAAAGACTATTTTAAAGGGTATGGGTCAGGTGTAAGGAATCTCTGAGGAGATAGAATACTTGGAATAGTAATAATTGGGCTTCTCTACCACCTGAGGTCTGAAAAGCAAAGGCAGGGGAGAATCACCTCAATTTGAGACAGAAAAAGCTGTTTTGAGCAACTGCTTGCCAGGGAGTCTGAAGGCATACAGATTCAATTTTGATTGTGTTCACATAGTCTAGACCTCGAGGATGCAGACAAAAAGTTAGAGAGTGGATCTAAAGAGACACTACACAGAAGAGGCAGAGCGCACAATGCTCGCCCCTTGGTATGAATTTTATTCTTTGTGTGAGTAAAAGACACAGAAGATATCCCCTGCTTCTCTATTGTTCAGAGGTGGCAACTACCAGATCATAATAACACATGAAACCTAAGAAATAAGTCACTAAGGTTCCTCCTACATAACAGCGTGCAACAAAGACAAACACATAAGCAAACACAGCACAATACCACTGCTTCGCTCCTTGTTTCTGTAGCTCATTTTAAAGTCTCATTTTAAGTCAATACTTCCTATGTGCTGTGCTGGCATTCTGGCTTGTTGGAGATTCTTAGCTGGGTGAAATTTTACTGGCCTTGGATCTGTGTTGACTTCTCCGTAATTATGCCTCTAGTATTTATTGGATTATTTCAGTTTTTCCTTAACTAGAATTTAACAAGAAAGTCCTAATTGACACTCCAATTTCTTGGATTCTGAATACAATGTTCATTGCTCTGATTTTATAGCAGTATCCTAGCCTGTAGAGGGACCTACGTATCTGAACATTTGTCATCTGCTTTAGGAGTCCCTAATATTTGGGATAAAGTGTTTCTTCTTTAAGATGTTAGCTGCCGGGCGTGGTGGCGCACGCTTGTAATCCCAGCATTCGGGAGGCTGAGACCGGAGGATCCGGGTTCGCGGCCAGCCTCAGCTACCTAGTGAGGCACTCCGCAACTTAGTGAGACTCGGTTTCAAAATAAAGAATAAAAAATGGGGCTGGGGGTATAGCTCGGAGGTAGAATGCCCCTGAGTTCAATCCCCAGTAC